>PVLD010002278.1:0-170676 GCA_004027595.1 Dinomys branickii
AAAAATAGTACAATCACAACTAATCTATACACAAGGTGATATGGTCTCAACAGTGGTTATTGCTTTATCCATTGATATCTTCGAATTGTAAATGTATGAACCCATATACAGACATGCAAATTTAGTCAGACAGTTAATCCTCTCAACAACAGAAAAAACACAAAAACCAAAAATCCAAAGACAAGAAACAAAACAGGCAAACAGAGGCAGTACTGAGCATGTTTCTAAGTGCAGCCTTAAGGGTCAGCCACCTGTGTTCAAATACTAGCTTGCTCTTTTCCTAGCTGTGCTTGGATGAAAAAAATAGCCACTATATGCCTTTGCATACTTATAGAAACAGGCATTATAAGGAAAGCACCTACATCTTGAGGGTTTTGTGCAAATAAGCTATGAAATGTAAAGTGCTCGGGGCCAGGCAGGAAGCAAATGAGTGTCCCACAAACTCTGTGACCATGTTATTATGTATTTCTGTTTCTGTTTACCTTCATGAACATATTATTCATGAGGACTTTAAATGCAATGTATGGCACAAAATTTTTCCTGCCTAGGAAGCGTATTTCACTGAGTACATTCTCCTTAAAGCACCAGACTACCTGGGAATGAGCAGTAGATTATTAATAATCTCAAACTAGTTTGCTTTGCCCAAACATAATTGGATGGAAGTCTTTAGGAACCGAAGGGGGAAAGAATCAAACAAACAATTGAGTATTTGGTTAGTTAAGAATATCCCAGGGTTGTGAGACATTTTCCTTGCATATGGCTTCACAGAAAGCTGGCAGCCACTTTGAAGCCAGGCCCAGTTTTTCCAGATGGCCCCAGGTCTCGGGGAAGTCCCTGCTGCCACCAGCATAAAGCTGGCTGCATCAGGAAGCCCTTTTGCTGGTTGATGTCTGTGAAGCCACAACCATTATGACCAGCAATCCCCCAATTCTGGTCCCACAAAATGCTTTCTGAATTAATCTGCTTTGAGATATCTAATGTCTTTAGTCTTATGACATAACATTGTTGTTATTATCTGTCTCAGAATTTATTTTGTAACATCTGCCTCTCACCGACTGAGCACAGTAATGAAGTACGGTACGTACTGTGGTGTCAGTGCCCAGCACACCGCTTCTAGTGCGTCTGACACGGTAAGAGAAGAACGAAGAGATCAAAGCAAGCATCTGTGGAGAGGTGATTGTGCAGAGGGTGTCCATCCAATTTCATCTCATAACAGCTCTCAAGGGCTGGAGAGACTCACTGACTTGCCTCACTCGTTAGGCAAAGGCAGGTCTGCAGGACACTGTACTCTCTATTTGCATTTCACCTTCCTCACCTCTTTCCACCCCATCATGTCCTGAATTTCGATGTTTAAAAATCACACATTCAACCCCATCTTAAGACACCATCACTAATGTCCTCATCTAAGTCTCCTTCCTCTGCCCCTTGGATGATTGCAGAAGGCTCTTGGTTGACCTGTGCACTGCTAAAATTGACCCTGTACAGTCTGTTCAGCTCAGGAGCCTCTTCTCAGTCAGAACAACGCTCAGAGCCTTTACCATTGAGCTGAAAGATCTTGCATGTTCTAGCTCCACGAAGTCCTTGCTCTCATTTCTTTAAAATCTGTATCTCAAAAATCACCACTGTCCTCAAGTGAATTCCAACATATTCATGTCTATAAATATAATAAATATTTGGACTGTTAGACTATGGAAATTAAAAGTAGAATCCATGAAAAATACAAAGACTCAATTTCTGCAAAAAGCTGAGAATGATCAGCAAGAGCTATTTGCTGTAGAAAGAAGAGAGAAATAACTTTCTACCCCTTAAAAAGATGTAGCTATCTCTACCTAGAAATAGATTCTGATGCCCTCAGAGCAGAGAAAGCACAGGAAGATACAACTCTTTAAATCTTTACATTCTAAAATAATGGAATCTACTATAAAATGATTGGCATTTTCACACAGATTTGTAATTACATGGCCTCTTCTCCCACCTTTCTGTCTAAAATAGTGCACCCTTCTCCCACTCTCCAACCTCCTACCTGCTTTGTTTTTCACAATGCTTTTACTTAATATTACATCAGTTTAAGGGATTCACTGTGTCTCCTCCATGGACACTTCAGATCCATGAGCACAGGGATTTGCGTTCTTGCTCCCAATGGATCCTCAGACTAAAAGAGTGTACATGGACATGATCAATAAATATTTGTTGAATGACTAATTGATCTGATAGGAATTTTGAGTGGAAAGTGAGAGACAACTGTAAAAATAAATGCTTAATTTCATCTAGTTCAAGCTAAAATGCTTGCTTAATGGCAAAAGTAGAACTAGGAACATACCTTTTTTTCTCAGTCCACTTAGCTTTCTGTTCTTATAAGCTTCCTGTCCTCATAGTAATTTAGTATATTGACTTCTCATGAGCATATGCATGAGAAGTTACAAAACTCTGGTTTATAGATTGTAATATTATTTATTTATTCTTTAATATTCTTTTAATATTATTTAATATTGTTTAAATTTGGAGAACGGACCTTCAATGCTGTACAATACTTAGGTTACTTTCTTCATTGAATATGATACAGAAGAAAAACTAGAAAATCCATGGCTCCCCCTAAAACCATTTTCTTGAAAAAGGTTAATGTAAATGATGTATAATGATATGACTTTTCTATAATGGCCAAGAGGGCCACAGAAAGTGACATGGAAATAAATCAATGAATGCATTTTTGTTGGTTTAAGTTTTCTCCCAAAGTCTACAACTGAATTTGACGATCACCACCATCATCGTCACCTCCACCTTTTGAACACGTGTGCAGTGTGAGGCATTTTCCCATACACCTGCCAGTTGTTTTAATCTTTAATCTTCATAATAACGTCACAATCACATTTGATAGTTTCAAAAACCGAGGTTCTCAGGAGACACATTACACAGCTAAAAGGTGACATAAATATTTTCAAATTCAATTACCTGATTGTGAAGGCTTCAGACATCCCACTAACCATTTCTTTTTCAATGCTCTTCAGAGTGTTCCCATGTTTACTTCAGTATAGATACTTAAAAATATACAGAATCAAACCAAAAGTCAACAAGAACTTAGAAAATCATCTTTCCTATCTCTCAAGAAAGAATGTATAACTGACTCTGCAGTCCAGCTTTTAAAAAGTTACTTTAAAGTTTTAAAACAATGTTATTTCTTCAGACACAATGCTGGAGAGAATCCAGACTGTCGAATTCCCAGGTTTTCTTCACATACACATAACTCTTTTGTGTTAGTTGGTATGAATAAGATGCTTGTAAATATGTAAAATTATAAGTATAATTGTGGAGGTCTGAATCTAAAAAAATTATATTAATGTAAAATGGTACATTCATATCACAGATCTATCTGTCCTATAATGTGTCAATTCTGCTGACAAATCTGTTTGGTTTATACACATTTTTTGTATATATTACTTACACGCATACACCCTCTGGGAATACTTCTTATGTGATATAAAGATTATGAATGTCGTAATGGTAAATTAAACCCACTTAATTCACTGCAAAGAGTTAGTATTACAGGAAACTTGCCGTGACATTCATAAATTCAAGTTTGCTTTCTAAAAATAATCATCCTAGGCTTTATAAGGTACACTGGCCCCAACAGAAAGATTATATAGTAGGTAAGAAGCCAAATGTAGTTCACACAAAGCAACTGAAGTAAAAACTGTGAGAGTTACTGCTCCTTTGGGAATACTTTACACATTTACTCTTTCTCTGTGAAAGGAACTTGTCCTAGAAACCACCCCCTTCTCTATGAAAATAGAGAACGTGGATTACCTGAGGAAAAGATACGAATGCAGTGCAATTTCTCTTTAAACCTGGTGAAATAATTTTAAAACTCAGACTAAAGTTGGGGTGGGGGGAGTAAAATAAAAGCTTTCTCGTTCTTGAACTGGCTGTCCTTTGCATTTTCTTTCTTGAATATATTCTGATTCAGAGCAGGAACATACAGTACAGTCAGCATTCAACTTTAATTGCAACGAGGTGACAACATACGGGGTAATGAGTTGTTTATGAGTTGTAGATGTGTTTACAATGAGTTGACAATGTGTTGGATAAAGTGTTCTTCTAAAGTTGTAGATCTATTTACAGTGAGCTGGTGGGGGATGTTCATTAGTTGTCGATTTGCTTGTTTACATTGTTTTCGATTTGCAATTGCTATGAAACAAATTGCACAGTGATGAAGGATGATTGTTTGTGCACCTTAATGATTTACTATAGTAGCTTGTCTGAAAAAGTACTTAACTCTGCCTCATCTGTCAGTTTCCACTGTAAAAGCTTCTAGTCACAATAGTTTTATTAGCATAACTTGGACCATTTGTAAGAACATTATGCATTTAAGAAACCTCAGGACTTTGCCAATGAGCCCACTGTATTTAGGCCAGCAGACTTGAACTGAATTCTTTCTGCTTAGTACAAATTTATATCTGTAAGTCACTACATGATTAATAGTTCTCAAATTTCCAGGTACAGAAAGAATTCTACAAGTCCTTTGTAATGCAAAGTGTTGCCAATTGTCAACCTTATCTTGGACCCACTAAGTTCTGTAAAAAACCTTTGTTTAAAAGAATGAGACTGATTTACAATTAGAAAGCAATTTTATGAAATAGATTTTAACAGATTGGAGGACAAAGGAGTAGTATAGGCCCTGGGTTTGAAACTCACAGGTCAGATTGATGTGCAGTAATTTGTATTATTTCTATATCTTGGAGATTTAGTAGTTTTTAATGATACAAGGGAAGAAATGAAAAACAGAAGCAATTCCACCCACATCTTCACCACCTCAAAATTCACTCCATGTGACCTAATGTATATCAACATAATTCATGTGTATTCTCAAAAGAAAGCAAATTCACTTGTACACTGTGCCTCTTTGGGACTCCACTCATACATCAGGATAAAATAGAACCATCTTGTAATAATTTGGCTGCAAAACATCATGAGTCAGACTTTATGGGCTATGCCTAAGAAGCTGTAGTCTTTAAAGTGTGCATAATTAGTCAAACTCTTGGAATCATAAGAAGGGCAAGGGGAGGACAACCTAAAAGAAAGGACATGAAATGTCATTAAAACCAAAAAAGAACCTAAAAACTGGCAAGTTATATTAATTTCACATTTTCAGAGTCTACATAAATTTATACATTCCAATTTAAACCTGGTGTTATCATCAACTTCTATTTTACTTTGGTTTTTCTATGCCAAAAATAAAATCCCCAAACAAAAGCCAACACTTTATTTCAGTTACCTTACATCATATCTAGTGGATATGACCTATTACTTGCAAAAATTCATTTGTCTCCATTTGAAGTTCCTAACTTACAGAAAAATAAGAAAAATTGAGGAATTCCTTCAGAATTAGCGTCCCCACTTTCAGAAGCATTCTGAACAGAAGGACTTCATAAAGTCTGGCTGTTATACTTGTCCCCAAGGAAGAAGTTTGGCCCCATCTGAAGTCAACTTCATAGCCATAGTTTCCCATGCTGAATGAGAAACAGGAAGATATTTTAATTGTCTAAAAATTTACATTCGTAGATATACTGAACAACTATTTCTAAAGATATCACCCGAAAGCTCTCTTTTTGAAGGTTTTTGTATGGACTTTCATTTATTAATATAGACAGTGCCAAAGAAAACAAAGAAGAAATTACATTTTCCTGTCTTGATGTGCCATTTACCACTGTGAGCCTGAAAAAATAAGTTCTTAGCGCTTTCCAACACGCTGACCCTCAAACAAATCTGTCATTGGGATATGAAGCAAAGGCACTTGATGAAGTGCTGAGGTGTTGCTTCCAGAGAGTCACGTTAGCATATTCATGTTGGAAAGAATTTCATCTTGGAGACTTCTGTTCATCTAACCAGATACTTTGCAAGTAAAAACGCATGGAATTTAAACCAGCTTTTCACATGGCCATTTTTTATGGCAGACCATTTCAGCAGTGTAACAGGGGTAGACTTCTATAAATGTATAATGTGAAGGATTCAATTGTAATGCAGCCTGGATACATATGGAGGTTCTGTTTGCCCTTCAGTGCAAATCCATTTTTATGTCAAAAGGAATCCATTGAAATTAATAGGGCATTATCCAAGCAATAAGAAACACTGTATATACAATGCAAAAAATTCCAGCAGGAAGATACATTTCCTCTAAGTAATGTAAAAAATAACCATGCTAAGAAATTGTATGGTGAATTAGTAAGCTAAGAAATGGTAAAATTTCAAATGTTTTTAAAATAAAGTAGGTGGACCAATAACTAAGATTTTAAAACTTTATTGGAATAATGTCTACTAGCAAAATAAAATGCATTATTTTCTAAAACTACATTCTTTTAGACACAGGAACATAACTACTTTAAGGTATTAGTAAATGTATCTGTGTCATTCGACATATTTCATAATGTAGTTTACTGTGCTGATTGAGAAACTGTTTCATTTATTCATTCAAGAAATATGTTGGAGTCCTTCCATACAGCATAAAAACAAGCTAAGCAGCGAAGAGAGTAATTAATACATAGATAGGATAATTGTGTTCACTGTGTTAGAGGGTAAGCTTTCAAGTCTCTGAATTTTTAAACTTTCCTCTGTAGTACTATTTTAAATAATAAATTACTCTTTATCAGTCCCTTGACTACTTTCATGCTTCACCTTTTTGTGCCCGGTGCTTCTTAAAAAATGATAATATGCTTCCACACTTTTGTTCTTAAACTAATTTTTGTCATCTCTAGTTTTATGGTTGCATACACTTTTTTTTCCTTTTTACCTGACCCAAGAACCATTTTCTGGCCACACTGAAGATAAAAGTCCAGCCCTCAGCAGGTATTTAATACATATTTTGTTTTTTACCTCACTATTAATGTGAAATACTGGTCTCTGCATTCCTTGTGTGCTATCTAGAATTCAAAGAAAATCCATTTAAGAGAGTTCGGACCTGGGATTGTAGTCACATATAATCAATAGTGCTTTTTCTTTCAGCCAGTACTAAGTCATGGCAGCCACTACCATCGTAGATAGATGTAGAATAACCAGATCCAGGAGTCCATTGATTAGGAGACTCTGACAAATGTTATATGTCTATCAGCAGGTGCTTGAGAAAGGGAGCCGCACAGGCATGCAATAGTGGGAAAGACCAGGAGCCGCAGGAGGTATAGTGTACAGTTTTTATGGCATTGTAAAGGGACATGCACAACCACGAAACCCATCAAGAAATCCAGGGCAAATGATGGAAATAACAAAACATGAATTGGAATAAACAAGCAAGATAGCGTAAGACCCAAAGGCTGAAGAAGTGTTCAAGGAAAAGATGAATTCTCCCAAAGTAACAGATGGGATATGCAGCATGCCAGAGCAAGGGAAGCAGAGGAAAGAGGGACGGCCAGAGATGGGACCATAAAATATAGATTCTGAGTATCAGGACATTAGGTAATGGCTAAAATTAACGAAAAAATTTTCTTAACTAAATTATGCAAGCTGTTGGGTGAAGATAAAAGGGTGACCCTCACTCCCTTCCTCAAGGTTGAATATGGGCTTCTCTCTAAGACGTGTGAGGTGACTGCCACTTGGGCCTCACAAAGATAAGGCTTTCACTGACCTTTCTGGCCTTGACCTCTCCACTGACATCTAGGGCAGGTGCACAGAAACGAGAAGACGCGGTGAGAACATATTCCTGCCTTGTTAACCTCCTGCAGTTTGCCTGACCTACATTCTGTCTTCCGCTGTCTTGTTGTAGGGAGATTGCCTTCTGAAACCTTTACACTGTAAAATTTGTGGAACTAAATGTCAGATGTTTATTTACAATCAATAAAAAATGATTCTGTACTAGTGAAGTATAAACTAGGTGCAGCCTTCTATCTCCGGGAGAGCAATTGTGTCACCTGCACTACTGTGACTGTTGCCCCCTGACTGAATAATGGGACCACTGTCTGGTCAACCTAATTAGTGCTCAGAAATGTCTCGGTCATGCTCTGCTCACACACAGAGCCACATATTCATCCAACACTCTGACTTCTCTAATAAGGCTGTAAAAGAAGTTTATGTGGCACTTCATAAGCTACCTAGGGCAATGGAAAGGAAGAATTATCCACTCATAATAAAATGATGATGTTGTACTCATCGTCAAAATGGCCTCCAGCAGGATACAATGTGCAAGCTCAGGTCATTGGAGTCAGTCTGGGCAAAAAGTCAATGATGGGCCATTGTGGAAGATGGCAACATTTCTGTGCATATGTGTGTATGTGTGGTTGGGTGAAAGTTATGTGAGTAATAGAAGTGATTTTCTGGCTAAATGACAATTTCCCAAGTTCACTAAGAATAGAGGAAAAGAGGCAGGACCTAGTTCAAATTTCCTGAGTTCAGAGGATCTGTTTGTGGCACACAATCATGGTTTTCAAGGATATTCTCAAGAATTACTTGGAGATCGTATGAAAATAAGTAGGCCTTGGTCCTGCCTTTCATGGTTCTAGGTTAGCTGATCTGGACTTCAAATGTGCACACCTTTTTAAAAGCACTCTGTGTGGTGTGGACCATTGTCTGTGACATGGATCCTACCGTCTTGGAGACTTGTTTGCTTTCCTTCCATGAGCAATGCTGTGCACTCTCCTCACTGTGATGTGAAGAATTTTCCCAAAAGTCTCCCTAGTAGGTACTGGAAGAGAAAGTTTCTATACATTATTTCTTAAGAAGGAAACCACCGAGAAGCACAGAGCTCTTTCTCTGTGAGTCAACTGTTAAATTCCTTGCTGAAAATACAATGAGATTTCAAGCAATAACCCATGTGGATTAGCTGCATCACCTTATCCTTGCAATAGTAGAAACCACGAGTAGAATGAAAAGTGATTTTATTGTGACAGTGGAGATCCTAGAAATGGAGCAGCCTATTTATTGGAATTTTCCTATACCTTTTAAAGATCAGCTTTTCCAGTGTTGCTTTTCAGAGACAGTGACCTTTCAAAAAGTGAAAAGGCACCAAAACGCTGCACACTATATTGAAGCAGTTTATCAAAATGTCACCCAACAGTTGATGCCAATTGCTAATGAGGTATTGTGCTTCTTATTTAATTGGCCAGCTCACCTAACTATGGCTGTCTTTGGATATCTATTGATAGGTTTTCCAGAGGAAAAAGAAAGTACCATTTAAGGCACTTACACATAAATATATGAAAATGGGACAGAAAATAAGGGAACACTCCCCAAGAAGAATTATTCTCAGTTAGTAAAATTCACTTGCTCACATGGGTCCCAAATTTACAGAAAGCCTTCTGTAACCTGTCCAACACAAACCTGGATAACCGCCAATTACCCGTGCTATTGTACCATCCAAAAGTTACCTTGGCATACAGCTCAGCAGAAAAATAGGAAGTACCCTGGAAATGACTCATACAATGTGAATCCCACATGTCAGAGTCAAGCAGCTTTGGATGAACTATAAAGGTTTTTCATTATTTTGGTCTATGAAAGCAAAGGAAACAGAAATATGTATACTAATGTAAGGCTAGGGAACCAGGAAATTCATAAGAAGGCTGAGTCTGTGGATTTAATTGAAAATATTCGGCCCCATTCAAGCCACAACATTAGCAACAAGACCCTGGTTATAGTAGTGACCACTCAGAAGTAAGAAAGGGTAGAGTTTCAGACCCCTCAGCATTTTTAGACAAAGGACTTCCAGTGAATCCTTCCCTTAAGCTGTCCTTTTTCTCCTCTTATGTGGACATGAAGGATACAGTCTTGACACATTCTACATCAATGGAGAGGCTGCGTAGTGCCACTTACTCCAATACTTTATTAATCTCATTTATCGCCCCTAGAATTGAAACCTTAGACAATTAAGTGGGTCTTGGCCCATTCACACTCTTCAAGAATGCTAATAAGAAATTCCAAACCACAAACAGGATTAAACAGGATGATACCAATTAAACAGGATGATACCAAAACTCACTGCCCTGGGTGTTCTCAACAAAGCATCACTCAACCTTGGGCAACACAGGAAACATCAGAGGTTAGGAAAGAGTTGTAGGTCTCCTCCCTTGTATTCACTAGATTTGGAGCACTAGTAAAATCATTTCAGTCTAGTGTTCCTGGCAAAGAAGTCTGGGTTTGCCTAATTTGGGCTCTCTAAGTGGCTCCCAGGAGGCTTCTACTCAGAGCTTGTAAGTGAAGTTGTGCATGGCGTGCACTGCTCAAAGTCAGGAGCTAAGATTCATGTAGGCTACCTTGTGATTGATGCCATCTTGAGCTGAACAACCACAGCAACCCAATTTATTTCACTTCTGACACATCTGTGGTATAGAACCCAAGAGGAAATTAAATAAGATAAATGGCCAGTTAAAATTATTTAGAATGCTAAACTAACTATGCTGGAAAAAATAATCCTGCACACATCCTGAAACCAGAAGACCAAAGCTCAGGCCTGAACCACTGTACATTATGGGATATCTTCTCTCGTATAAAAAGTGTCACAGACTTAAAACTTCTGGTGTGAATTTTGTGTAAAACTACTTCAAAATGACAAATTCTATTTGGAGTTTACCATTTTATTTAAATTTTGAATTTTTTCCACCTCATTTACTTGTAGGAATAGCTCCATTTGGGTTGTATTGAAAATAAGAGAAATGTTATTTATTCATTTTCAGTCAATTTGTAAAATTTGAAGAAGTTCATGAATCCTGCTATAATGAAATGATCATTGACATAATTTTGGTTCTAAAATTATTCAACATAGTTCTTTGAACTTGGCCTGGGTGTGAAATGGTAGTTCTAACTAAAATATAGGTATGTGTATCTGTATGAGGTTGCTTTCCTTCTGAGAATTGAAAAGAAGTGGTTCACTTAATTATTTTAAATATTCACATTAACCATTAAAATAGAACCAAGGAAAGTGCATTATATGGTAAGACATAGAATAGCTGCAGTAAACCAGGCTTCTCCACTAAAATTTTCATTCTTTGGGCTCTGAGGTGAGGAATGACCTCAACACTCTTGGATGAATGGGTGTAGAATGGTTTCATGGGCTAAAGAGCTCCAAATTTATATATTAGACCTCTTATCCCCAATATGTCTATATTTGGAGATAGGGCTTAAGAAAAAGTGAAGTCCTAATGGTGAAGTCAGCAGGCAGAATCAGCAGGCGGAGTCCTACACCACTTTCGCTCAGAGGACAGAGGGCAGCGGGTATGTGGGCACACAGCGGAAGGGGCGCTGCCGGACACAGCAGCTATCTGCAAACCAAGGGGAGGCACCTCAGGAGAAAGCAAACATGCCAACACTTTAATGTTGGACTCCAGTCTCTAGAACTACGAGAAAATAAATGTCTAATATTAAACCACCCACTAGTAAGAGCAGTCCTAGCCGGGTGACGGTCACATGGTCGCGAGTGGTCACATTCTTCACTTCCACTCTGCATATGCTGCCGTCACATTCCCAGTGCGTGGCTGGTATGACTTTGTGTGCATACTTGATGGCAATGCCTATCCCTCCCTTAACTCCTGTTTGTTCACACGCTGACTCTTTGAATCCAGTGTTTGCAACTGTGATGGTTTATGCTGCTTTTCCAGCTTCACTCTGCTCAGATGGGGAAACAGCCTTTAGTTTACCCTCTAATTTGGACTAGGCTCATAGTGGGGTTTTCTGGTCCTCTCAGGTTGTTGGTAAGACTTTGAACTTCTTCCTTCCGCAAAAGTAATGAATACACTAGCAAAAACTGTCAACATTAACTCCTGGATCTCTGGATTGTAATTTAAAATCTACCACAACAAGAGGAATGCTTACTCAAGAAAAAACAGCTAACCTTTAGAAGATCTTTGCATTATTTAACTTGCTCTGCTGCTCTGCCTGACTCCTTAGCTTAGCATTACTCATGGCAACTTTTGGTGTGATTTACTGGTACTAGAAGTAAAACAGGATAATTTCAAGGGATCCATACGGAGTCAGTTTCAAAAGCCAAAAGAAATCCTGCAATTTGCAAGAGAGAGAAAACATACCATGTGCAAGAAATCCCCAGTAAAATTAGTAACTAATTTCTAATCAGAAAACATGGAAACCAGCTGGGCGGGGTGGAAAATGCCTGTAATTCCAACACTCACAAGGCTGTGACAGGAGAATCTTTGTGTGCTCAAGGTCAGCCTAGGCTACAAAGTGAGCTCAAGGCCAGCCTGAACTACATAGTGAGAACCTGTCTCAAAAAGACAATAAAAGAAAAAAAAGAGAACAGTGGGATGACATCAACCAGGAATTATACATCCAGCAGTATTGGGCTGGGGATATAGCTCAGTGGAATAAGCGCTTGCCTAGCAAGCACAGGGTCCTGAGTTCGATCCCCAGTACCAAAAAAAAAAAAAAAAAAAAAAACCACTAGTAACATCCAGCAGTATTATCCTTCAGAAATAAATGTTAAATTAAGATATTGCCAAGAAAAATTGAAGGAGTTAATTGCTAGCAGAGCCTTCCTTTAAGAAATACTAAAGTATTCTCGGATTGAAGTCAAAGTCTAAGAGACAGTGACCTAAATAAACCATATATAGACATAAAAGACAATAGTAAAGATAAATATATAGATAAATATAAAAGGTATTATATTATTGTATTTTGGACCTATAACACTTATTTCTTCTTCTAAATGATTTAAAAGAAGCATAAATCAAATAATTATGATCTGTATTAAGGAATGTATAGAGAGTAAAAATATAATTTATTAAGATAGCAACTTAAGGTGGGAGCAGAGCCATAAAGCTTTTGGGTACTTTAAAAAACATTGATATAAATTCAAGGTAGATTTTCTTAAATTAATATGACATTTTTATTCCCAATGGTAGTCACAAAATAGCTAAAATATATGATAAAATGATGGAAAGGGAATTAATATCACATGCTAAAGTCAATTAAGCACAAATGAGGAAGCAATAGAACTGAAAAATAAATAAAACAAACAGAAAAATGGCAAAATAGGTTTTTGCTTAGCAGTAATTATATTAAATGTAAATGGATTAAAATGTCCAGTTGAAAGACAAAAGATTTGAAAAATGGATAAAAACATGATCTATACATGCTGTCTAGAACATGTTCAGATTAAACTTAAAGAAACAAGAGTTTAATATTGAAATGGTGGAGAGACACAACAGCTAAAACTTACCCCACTTGTTCTGCTGTACAACTATCTAGTTGGTGTTTTTCCAGACAAGTCTGACATTTGGACAGAAACAATGCAAATGTCCATCAACTAAGTAAGAGGTAAAGGCAAAATATTGTGTATCTATTTAATAGCATGTTATTTAGGCATAAAGAGGAAAAATGTTGATACATGCTAAAAATATGAATAAGCCCTGAAAATGTTATACTAAATGTTTACAAAATTTGAAAATTACATGGAACTGCATTTAAATAAAACATACAGAGACATATTCATACAGAGAAAGCAGGTTAGTGGCTCCTAGGAGTTTGAAATATAGAAGAAGACTAATCTCTTAAGTGTGTGTAATTTCATTTTGGGATGGTAAAACGTTCTGAAACAATTGTAATGATTGAGTAACATCATCGGTGTAACAAAGACCACTAAATTGCACTTTTTGCCTGCTAGGCAAGTGTTAAAATCCAGGAAGACAGACGAAGAGTTCAAGTTGCCAGCAATGGGAAATTCAGAAAAACAGGGAGGAAATGGCCAGGGCACACAGAATATCCTTTTGTAAACTCATAGACCTGTTCAAGCAAGCTCTGTTCAATCAAAATGCCATGAATCAAATTTCTGTGAGTTATAAGAATTTCATCGTAATCCTGCAATGCTGGACCCAGATTAGAATTCAACGGACAAATTAAGTGCTGAGTTAGATAGGATCGAACTGTTTGGACACAGAAATAACCTCCTCTCTTTCTGAAGTGTTTTTCTAGCAAGCAACTATTTGTAATGATCTCTGCATAGTTTAATTCATGAGCCACAGTTAGCGCCCACCTGAGATTCTGGCATTGCCTGCATCATGCTTAACGGTGCAGCTGAAGTGAAATATTTACTTTGTAGAGATCTCCATTAACCTCTCCTCTCTGCTCTGCTTCCTAAACGTGTATCTGTGAGGGTCCAGGGGATTTAATGAAAATATCTGATGAAGTAAAAGTTAGAATTACTCCTGCACAGCCTTCTTCTCTGCTTAGTTCCTGTCCAGGTATCCTGCTTCATTCATGGTGGCTGTTGATACCATTACTAATCAGATTCTGTAATCCTTCCTGGGTTCTGTCTCACATACAGAGTTCATAAACCAACATATCTATGTTTTCATATCTATGGGGGGAAAAGCAGAAATACAAATAACCCGAAGGTCATTTGTCTTCAGATTAGGAATGAATATACTTTGTTAAAGCAGATTTACCATTTAATTTTATTTTACTTGGGAACATGTAACCATTATTATTGTCCTAAAAACATAAGCTGGAAAGTGGGGCAGTGGAACAAAAGGGTCTTTGCTCTGGTAGGAGGCAGGATGGACTAATCTTATACTAATCATTTCTCATTCTTGAGCCACTGTCCTCTGTAAATAGAAAGTAACAGACTTCCCGTTCTGAAATATCACACATAGGGCATGACTGAGGAATGGGACACACATGTGCTTCCCAACCACAGAAGAGACAATCACATGCATATTACCCTGTGACCTCCAAATCACCTTGTTCTGAACTGGACACAGCAATTTCCCTTAGAAGCTACTGACAACCTTAATTACCCACAACTTATCTAAACATCAGGTCACTTCCAATATTTTCCCTCTTCAGTAATAAATTTTGAGGAGGCTTCCCTTTGCCCAGCTGAACTTGAGTTTAGACTCAACAAATGTCAAACAATGAAACATACAAGAATAACCAATATAAACGTATTAGAATATTTATCTGTGGAAATTGGGGCATATTCCCAAAAGAAAAAATGGAAATGATACTATTTTACATGTAAATGATATAAAGCAATTTGTAATCTCGGAAATGTGATGATACATCTGCATGGCCAAGAAATAAACATCAAAAGGTAAGAATTAGATGTTAACTTTCCATCACTGCAGCAATTAATCTTCATGATTTTCTCTATTTTATTTAGTGTCTTATTTTTGGTAGTTGGAGCACTGTTTGACATTTAAAAGCTTTGTTCGACTGGTTGAATCAATGAAAGAACCACTGTCTGGTGAGAACCTACAGCACTGTTGGCCTAGATAGGATATAGCTATAAAAGATGACAATATCTCCTATGGAAGAGATTGAGAACCTAGGACTTTGCTGTGAACTGCAGAGAGCATGTGTCACTCGGAGGAAACAACTGCTTCCTGGCTCAGGATAAATGGGTAACTGTTATTCTTCAAACTGAGCTAGTGTTACCAGATTTTCTGAATTTTCAATAGGGTTAGAACATGTTATTATGAGATAGAGACAAAATATTTAAAAAAATGCAAAGTTTGGTTCCAAACTGAAGAATGTTATGCTCATAACAAATTTTGAAATGGTTCAAATATTTTAGAGGTAATCCAAACTAAAGAAAACACTCTGCTGTAGGTTTCCTCTAGTAATTCTACTGGAGCATAAAAACAGAACTTTGGTCCAATCCTCTAAAACTCTCACTATTTGATTAAACCTAAACTGACTTCTAGCTTCCAAAGTATCAAAGGCTTGGATTTAGATATTTTCCTAGAAAATCCCCAAATTAGGTAAAATCCTCATGCCTCTTCCTCACTGATGGTTGCGTAAAGCCAAGTGGTCTCACATTCAAGTTTGTCAGCATATTTAAACTAGAATGAGTCCTAGAAGATTGACTCATGGAAGCCAAACCCTTTAGAAATGGAGATTAAATTTCAAATGAAAGTTAATTCTTTTATAATGAGGGAGGAAAACTCAAACAGACATGCACACACACACACACACACACACACTCATAAAAACACAAGCATGGATCAGAATATGTTTCTTTCTGTCCTATAATTCACTATCACAGTTCAGAAAAAACCTTCAAAGCAGTAAGTGACTGGCGTGTATATTACCCTGGGGGCCCAGAAAGATGAACATGGCACATACTAAGTAGAAAAAGAGTTAAGACCACAAAGCTTAGTTGCACACAGTTATAACCTAAACACTGGGAGGCTGAAGCAGGAAGAACACAGGTTCACGATCAGACCAAGTAACTTAGTGACTTAGAAAAATCTTGCCTCAAACTAAAAAAAAAAAAAAAAAATTAAAAGTTCTAGAGTTGGAAGTCAGTGTGCAAGCCCTAGGTTCAGTCCATAGTATAGGGGGAAATTTTCAGTTGAAAATCTGTTTAGATAGATACTCTTATGGATTGGACCCTGTGTGAACCCCAAATGGTGATAAGTTACCAGCTTGGTCACCAGCCAGTGGTGGGATATTGTGCAACCTTTAGGAGAGAGGGCTAGAAAGAAGAAGCCAAGTCACTGGGAGCATCCTCTTGAAGGCAGTATCAGAACCGCAGTCTCTCTCTGTCTGTCTCTCTGTCTGTCTCTCTGTGTCTCTCTGTGTCTCTCTCTCTCTCTTCCTTTCTCCCTCCCCTCTTCTCCTGGTCACCATGATGTGAGCAGTTAGTTCTTCGGTCTCCAGCCATGATACACTGTGCTGCCATAGGCCCAAAGCAATAGGACCAGGAGACTGTTAACTGAAATCTTTAAAGATAATTATTCTCCTGACAGTAAAAACTAGCACAAGGTTTGTCAAGGTTTAGGAATGTTGACAAAATGAAAAAGAGCTCATATTGCCTCATCACAAGGGCAAGTATTTCCAACACTTGATGTGAAAGGCCAAGGGGTCACAGCTGTGATCAGAGTGTTGGGAAAGCTAAAGTCTTGGAAGCTGGGCCACCTGCCCCAAGCTATGGCTTTAGGTTGGGGGGAAACATCCTGACCTCCTGTTTTTCCTTTCAGGCTTCTTTTGGCACAATCCCATCCCTAGGTCTAACATCCAATCTTAGGAGCATGGAGCCAGGCAGAGAAGGGTGTAGATCAGATCTGGAGCTGTGGATGTGACAGCAAGGCAGAGCCATAAAAGCTCAAAGTGATACTATCAATGCCCAGGTAGAGCTCAGAGAATGATGCCTTCCTCAGAAGGATTCTTCAGAGTCCTTTGATACTGGTCACAAAAATTCATATTCTTGAACCCATCACTTTAAAAATTCTTCAGGTCAACTCATTTCTGCTAACACATTTCTTTAGGCAAGTCTAACATAATTGATCCTTTGCTGGTTTCTAAATTCATTACACTCCTGGGATAACACTGAAGCTGTACTACCATCACTGAAATCATGCTCAAGCATTCCCAAGGTTTCTCAATCCCATAGCACAGTCTGTAGGTGATTTTCTGAAGCTAGCTGTCAGAAATATCTGAAATTATCACATTTAGCACTCAGACATCTACATTTCTATGTTCTTGCAAGGACGAAGAGCTCACTATAGATTCTTAAAAGTTTTCCATATTATTTTGCTTATAAACCTTGGGGGCTGGGGATATAGCTCAATGGCTCAGCACCTGCCTGGGAAGCACAAGGTCCTGAGTTCCATTCTCAGTACCAAACAGAAGAAAAAAAAGACTCTTATAAATCTTTTCCATTATTTAAAAATATGACATGTTGTGGTTTAGTCAACAATAGTATAAATGAAAAGAGTAGCTAAACCTGTGTTTGTGGGAGAGAACTAGAAATATTAACAGTCCCATTACTAAGTTAAAGTTTATAAAGTCTCATAAAACTACATGCTACATAAGACTTTGCAAATTTTGCATGCCTATGTCTGGTAATCTGAGCAACTACTTGGAAGATAACAATGTGAAATATAATAACCATTGTTAATTTCCTATCAAAAATAAAAAACAGAAATGAGATTAATTGCAAAACAGAGTTGGATTTGGGGTGAGAAACCATATTACCTGAGAAGAAAAAGAAAATTTGGTATGCAAAAGAAACATACAAATTGTTTGCCAATTTTAGGTAATACAAAATTTACTTGAAAAGGGTACAGCAACAATTTGGCAAAGCAAGATTTAGTAATTTAGATCTGATATTACAAGAATGAAGAAGTCCACAGAACAGAGAAGTTTAAGGGAACCTTTTTAAAGTTACAAGTCATATTGCTATTCATTTCCAAGTACAATGCCTAAGATTTAACATGTGATGAGAGTGCAAAGAGAGACAGGTGTGCGCTTCTGTCATATGTAATCTGCAAATAATGCTAAAAATTAGATAGGAGAAAATGAGTGCATCAATCCAATATTCAATATGGATTTTCCATTGCAAAGTCTGTTAAGCAATTAAATTCTCATGGAACCTGATAAAACAAATATATTTCCTTTTTTTAAGTACATTTTAAAAATTATGTTGTAATTTGAGGGTTTTTAATGTAATTAATGATCATAATTATGCAAGTTATAATCCTGGATAATTTATTCTCCTGTGATGTTCATATTGAATACCTCACATAGTTTTGTTTTTGCTAAAACAGTTTGGTCTACAATTTGTGTGTGATTGAAACTGAGACACGAGTGTCTTTGTGGGTATGCCTGTGTGTGTTAGATCATAAAGTGAAATATGTTAAAGTTTCTCTCACTGGAAAAGGTCTTGAATGTAAGCAGTTGAGATATCTTTACTAATCTTTATTGAAAGAATGTTTCCTATTAAATTTTTTGGTGTGCATCTTTGTGTATATTTTAAGGGAGAGGAGTTTCCAAATAAAGTTTCCCAGAACCGTGTTGTCATAAATAGTAGTACAAATGTAAATGGGGTCAAACTTCACTTTGAGAACATCAAAGACTATGTCAGGAAGCTGTGCTGTCGAATTACTATTTGGCATACTAGATAAACACCCATTGCAAAGTGTATTGCATTGACTGGAATAACTGCTTCAGTGAAAGCAGTATGGGAAAGTTGGTGAAAGTATTATATTCAATATGGAAATAGTTGGAACACAAGGCTGAAATAAAGTTTGTTTCTACTAAGGGTAAGTGTATGTACTCAAATATGAGTTACATAATTATGGGGGCAAGCCCAGATACATGCTTTTGCATTTATTAGCTGATAAATGTCAATCTTCTCCTAACTTGAAAATGTCTTAGAGACTTTACAACCAGGTTACGAAGGATAGTATTATGTGCAATATTATTTTCACTCTATCTTTTGAAATTTATAAGCATAGTTCCAATTCTTTACCTAAAGTGGAGTATTCTATTTGGCAGATACTTACATTCTTCCTTACATTACATTGATTGTGTTTTCTTCACATTTGTAAAATTCGAAGACAAAATACAGTTAAAAAGAAATAAATTCACCATCTAGAAGACTCAGCAGATATGTGTTTTTTTATTTTTGAAGATTTTTGTATATAAATAAAATCTTTAAAATTACACTTGATTTCTAGTATCTTAGGTTTAGATTTTATTGCTATGTTCCATTTTTATTTGTGCTATCCATATTAACTTAGCAATTTTTATTTATAAAGTTAAATTGATATCTGTTGCTAGGAACATACATTGAGATGGTTATTTGTAAAGCAATTTGGCAAAATATCAAGGACCTTTAATAAAGAATTCCTTGATGCTGGAATTCTAATTCTCATATCATTATAAGGAACCAACCATCAACAATTAGTTTTAAGACAAGAATCCTCAATATGTAAAATGCTTTCTAGGCTGATGTTTATTATAGCTCCACTGTTTTGAGAAATTTGAGAGGTGGCATAAATTATCAAGAGGATAGGCTTTAATTGCTATGAGCTTGTATACTATGCAGTAGAGTGAAAATACTATTTCATAATATTAAATGAGAAGCATGTAGCTGGAGATATAGCTCAGTGGCACAGCATCTGCCTGGTAAGCATGAGGTCCTGAGTTCGATTCTGGTATCAAAAAGAAAAAGAAAACAATGATAAAAACAATGTAAATAGCACCAAATTTAAAATTAAAATTTATGCTTCCTGAAGGACTCAATTTGTCACTGAATGAATGGACAGTAGTCATATCTGGTACTATCATTTTTCTATGTCCCCATCTGAGTAGAGTTAGAATAAATAAACACTAACTTGGCTCGTGACAGTTGGGTATAACACTCAAAATAAGATTTCCATAAAAAGAGGAAAAACTGTCAAATATATTACATTCCTCAGGCTCTAATACAATTTTGGAACTTATTTTCATTGCTGTCATAGAATTTGCAAAACATGAAGAAGTTTTATATACATTTCATAATTAATAAAGAGAAAGACCATCAATGACAGTAATAAAATGTTTAAAGAAATATTTTAAGTTTTCCAAGAGATTTTCAAAATATCTCTCACAGGCTTGGGCTATAGCTCAGTGGAATAAGTGCTTGCCTGGCAAGCTCAACGTCCTGAGTTTGATCCCTGGTTCCACCCCTCCATGGAAAAAAAGAGTCACAATATTTCTCACACATATTTGTCTATAAAATAGGCAACTGGTTAAATAATTACATTTAGATATAAAATTGGTGACAAACTGAAATCCGACTTCAACCGAAGATAGTCAAGTTTAACCACTGTATTCTGAGCTCTCAAAATGGGAGAGTAGAGTTATCTGGTGTAAGAGTTGTGTCTAAAGAAATTACCCACAGAGTGAGAAGACAACCTACAGAGCAGGAAAAAATTTTAGCCAGTTGTCCCTCAGAAAGAGACTAATCTAGAATATATAAAGAATTAACAAAAAATCAGACCCACCTCCCCCGTAATTGTAAAGATCCAAACCAGAAATGGGCATCTGAGATGAATACACATTTCTTAGAGAAAAGAAATATCAATGGCAAATAAATATATGAAAAAATGTTCAACATCATTTGTCACTTGAGAAAAGCAAATTAAAACACTGAGATTCCATCTCACCCCAGAAAGAATGGCTATCATTGAGAAATCAACCTATAACAAATTCTGTCAAGGCTGTGGGGAGAAAGGAACCCTTCAGTGCACTGTTGGTGGGACGGTAGAGTGGTACAACCACTGTGGAAGTCAGTGTGCAGATTCCTCGAGAAACTAGGATTAGAGGGCCTATTTGAGCCCGCTGTTCCCCTTCTAGGTATTTTCCCAGAAAAACTGAAAACATCATACCACAGCAATATATGTGCACCCACGTTTATAGAAGCACAATTTATCGTAGCTAAATCTTGAAAACAACCCAAATGTCCATCAACTGAGGAATGGATAAAAAAGATGTGTTTTTATACATACAGTATTATTCAGCTATAAAGAAAGATAAACTTAAGACTTTTATAGCTAAATGGATGCAACTAGAGACTATACTCAGAAGTGATATGAATCAGATCCACATGTGTAAACATCTTATCATCTCTTTAGTGTAAGAACCTGAAAGAGTAAATAAGATCCCAAAGTTACAGCAGATGTTGTGAAAGGGAAAGAAACTGCCGGGCAAAGGAGAAAAGGAAGAGGGAGCGATAATAATGTGTACACACACATGACATGGCCAAGATAATTGTGCTAGTAATTTCTATTGGTTTATTGAAAGGAATGATTAATGCTTAATTTTTGACCGATTTTATGTGCTTATATCTGGTAATCTGAACAACTAGTTTGAAGATATAAATATGCAAATATAACCACCATTGTTAATTTCCTATCATCTTGTTTTGAAATTATCATTTTTAATGTTTTTTGTCCTTATTCTTTTTAAAGTAAAACAAAAACTGGGAGTAAAGGTTCCATTTGATCCAGTTATTCCCCTTCTGAGTATCTTCCTGGAAGAATTTAAAATACCATTATAACAATAGTTGTTAATTTCCTATCATCTTGTTTTGAAATTCTGTAGTGTTTTTATTGTTTTCTTTTTATTATCTTTAAAAATAATAATAATAATAAATAAAAATGAAACACTATGCCACAGTGATATATGTGCACTCATGTTTATAGCATCACAGTTTGTAACTGTGTAATAGAAAATGCACCCCCTCCCAGGCAGTATACTTCAGTTTATTATTGCCCAGGTAATAGTTCCAGTTCCACTTCTGGTTGCTTTTGTCTCCTAGAAATGGCTGGTAACTGTGAAGCATAGCTGGTCACTATGATGTATATTGTAAGAATCAATCCCCAATTGACAAGCCATTCTGCTTCTGTACTTCCTGCTCACTTATCCCATATAAACCCTAGACCACTGGAAACTACGGTCTGGTATTTTGGAAATGATGCTGATCAGTGCCCATCGACACATATAAACCTGCCTCCAAATCCTGGGTATCATTTCTCTGTTTCTAGTTTCCAGTGCATCTGGTGCATTGGTTTAGAATACCGACTGTGCTGAACTCTTTGATCACTGGTCATGGCCCTTGCAGATGGAAAAAGGACCTCTCCAAATCCAGAAGAAAGTCATACCTTTAAGATTTCTCAAGTTCCCTCAGAAGTTTGGAGGAGGATTCCTGGATCTCCACTTGAGTGGCTCACATTGAGTCCCAAAAGAAGTAGGATGCAATCTGTCTTTCTGTCTGTATGTCTTCTTGCCGGCCTGATTTCGATAAGACCTCGGAGGCACCCCAGTTAGTCTGTCTGTCAGTCCTTCTCAGCTTGAGCAGATAGGGAGTCTGATCGACTTCCATTAGTTAGTCAGACCACACTCAAGGGAAGGAGGTTGAAAGGTTTAACCTCTGAGTGCTGCTGAACGAACGTGGGAGTGAGTGGAACAGGCAGCATAAGCAATAGGCTGCTCTGTCTGTGCAGAAAGACTGGGAGCACTGGTGTCAGCGGCTGACTGGGCCTTCACCTGTGGTTTTGTGGCAATCCATATATCGCCTAATGGAGGTCTTACACTCTCCTTAGCTAAGTACATGTGAGCAGCACAGCCAGGCAGGCATCTGAATGGTCTCTTTCTGAGGCACACCCCACCCTTTGTCTACTGTGCCATCATTCAAGCGTACAGAACACACATATAGGAAATCAGAGATGGGAATTAGTCAAAACCCACAGACCCTGATTGCAGGAAAAAGAGCTTTTCTGAGATTACAGTTAAAAGTGAAACCAAACTACTTCCTGCATCTCAAAGAAAGAATAAGAGCAAAGGAAGTCCATTTTCCCTGAGAACCCCTTGCCGGCCACAGCAGTTGCTGCCAGCAGTTTCATTACCCACTCCCAACTCATCTACTTTCAACCGAAGGAACTGGTTCCAGCCAGCCATGGCCTGCACTCAGCCACCGAATGCCCCTCCCACCTTCTGCTTCTTGGCTACGCCTATCATGATCAAATGGCATCATCTAACGCCCACCCAAGATGGCTGTCAGTAATTCCTTCTGAGTTTATTCAACAAAGAAATGTCCACATTTTGACTGAGGAAAAATCCAACTGTCAACCACAACAAACTATGGCCTTTCCAAAGGTCGTCTCATCTAGAACAAACCAGTCAAGTGCTTCTCAAATACATCAAAGAAGGGGGACAAAAAGATCATCAACCACTGTTACCCAAAAAACTGATAAAAGTAAAGCACCTGAGGTCCCAAAGAAAATCCAGTCAAATAGATGACTGTATCCTCTGGCTATGAATTATAAGGACTATGGACACTAAGAAATAAATGCCCATTCAGACTGAAAGATAAGAATTCTCAAAAGCTTCACCCTACATCACATGACAACCCTTTCATCAGTCCGATGGAAGCAGAGTAGGCCAGACTGTGCTCCCTTCTTCAGCTGGACCGCCAGAAGCCCATAGCATCATCAGAGCAACTGAGACTCCTGCCTCTCACCCATTCTGATAGGCACAAACTTGTAGTCTAAGAAGACATCTCACAAAATTTAAATTCCTGTATAAGCAAGTCCCCATACTGCTTCTGGGAAGAGACCTTCTCCTTTCCAGTTAGCCTCCCTATCATTTAACCCTGCACTTTCAACTTTGACTGTTCCTCCAGAGGAAGATGATGCCTGCATCAGCCTGAGACAGATAATCAGAATCCTAAAGTTGTGAAAACTCTCCATCCAGAGGTATGAACTAAAAACTCACCTCTGGGCCTGGCTATCAACCATGCCACCTCACTGTGATGCGCACCTGGTCCCTATGATGCATATCACAAGAACGAATCCCCAGTGAGAAGACATTCTGCCATTGTAGTTCCTACTTGCTTATCCCATATAAAACCTAGGCTACCAGAGATCAGGGCCTGATATTTTGGGAACGATCCCTCTCAGTGCCTGTTAATATAAATGAATCTGCCTCCAAGTCCTAGGTGTCATTTCAGCATTTCTGTTTGCTGTTGCAATAGCTACATCTTGGAAACAATCCAAATACCCATCAATAAAGAATGGATAAAAAAAGATTTTTTTTAATACATTGAGGTACTACTCAGCCATAAAGAAGGATAAACTTGAGACATTTAGAGCTTCATGGATGTATCTAGAGATCACACTCAAATAAATTGGACACACGTGTATAAATATTACATTATCTGTCTGGTGTGAGAAACCAAAAGTGTAAATAGGTACCAAAGTGTATAATAGGTATTGTGAAAGAGAAGCAATAGCTTTAAAAAAAGGGGAACTAGGGAGGAGGAGGAGTAAAGGAAGGAAGGGAAAAGAAAAAACAATTAAAGAAGTATAAAATGTAAGCAAAATTTTGTAAATAAGAAGAGGAAGAGGGGTTGAGGGGAGGGGAAGGGAGAGGACTGGGAAAACAATAAGGGGGAACTGAGATATAACATGTACAGTTATGAATCCCCCATGATGGATACCATTGTTATGTATATCTAAATTGTACCAGTAAGTTTATTTTTAAAAAACTGTGGTATCCCTTTACATGCAGTTCTCCAGCACTAACATTCCCATGCTTGGTGTATTTTCCTTGTCTATTACAAGCCTTGATACTTGCTGGATGACACTTGTCTTGGCCTGTTGTGAATAACACCTTGTCCAAATGATTCTCACTCTTCTGTGAGAAACATGAACACATTTTGAAAACTGTCAAGTGGTTCATCTAGGAATTCAAACAATGCCTGAATATCCTAGATCCCATCAACATTATATCTAAATAAAAATTGAAATGATGCAGATTTTAATCAATAACTTTTCTTTTGACATCAATATTCTAATTCCAAGGCACTTTCAAAATAATCACGTCTATTTCTTTTGATTTCTAATTATCATTAGAATGAGAATATCATTTCAAGCAAACCAAAATTCTTGTGAGAGCTAAAATAACAACTATGAATAGTTATTCAAGAATGACAAACATAAACTGAGAATGTTCTAGGCAAATAAGGACATGTGGTCATCTCAATTATAATGCTCCATATGAATGTCTTTTCAGGAATTGCTAACATGATTATTTAAAAAATTTTGGTCATGTTGATTAGTCTACAGTGAAAATGAAACATTGAATGGCTATCATTTTCTAAGCATCATTATGATTCACTTACTATAGTTTGCTGTTATTATAATGATGATAGGGACTCCTTTATGCCAAAGTTTACCCATAAGCAAACAAAAGCGCTTAGATCATGGGAATACAAGCACATAGATATATTAACATTCTTAGAATTCATCTTGTGTAATTTTTAAATTCATCAAAAAGAAAACTATTATAGAGGAAGGCGAAGTAAATTGGTCACTATTGTACATTTAATTACAAAACCCAAAATGTAACACAGGTGCCCTAGTTCTCAGGTAAAACCCACCAAATTGAGCCCACCTGTTCCATTATGTAATATCTCTTCTTTCCTTTAAAGATGGTATTTAGGACAACAGCTAACCAGCGTTAGCACTGGAAACCACTAGAAAAGTTGTACATGATAAAACCTGTGAAAAGCATCTGCGTGCTCCTGAAGTAGCTAGGTCCAGTGGTAGACAGTGCAGAAAGAGGGGCAGCTGTGAAAACTGAGCATACATTTTGTGGTTATTTATTTCCCTTTGGGGACATTTGTTGATTCTTGGTACAGGGTAAAAAGCTGAGAATCTCAAGACATGTAAGATGCAGAAAAAAACCAATATATTACAGGCTTAAGGTCTGGAATGGTAAGAGAAAATGGAGCATAGACAATACCTGAGGATATAATGGGTGAGACCTTTAAGGATAAATTATTTTTAGTATTTAATAGTTATTAATATATATGAACAAAGCACATACCAGATAATTAATCATCCAGAAATGCTAAACAATACCAATCCCTTCTTGTTATACCGCAGCCTTTTCTCCAAAAACCTTTCTTCTTGTGAGAATGTCTCTATCAGACTACTTTGCCTGGGTGACAATCCGGGGTCACCGTCACTTAGCTATGGGCCCACACCTGCTATTTTCAAGGTCCATACGATCTCCTTTCCCCTTCAGGCGCTTAAACTTTTCCTCTGTCGTTGCTTTAGTATATTAATGCACTGCTTTTGAAAGTGCTGGTTAAGGGTGGAACAAGAGTGACAAATTAGTCTTTCCACACCCAAGTTTGGCGGCTATCGTCTTTCACACTTCTGGATCCACTCTCCACCGCTCGCCATTGCTTTGTGTCTCAGAACATTCAGGTGATAGCACAGGTTCCCACAACAATGACCCTCCACAGTACAGTGCTAAACATGAGCAGCCTTATTGCCCCACACACCTAATATTTTCTGAAATAAACTAGGTCCACATCCCTCCATATTGCATTCTCTCTGTGTAGGCCAGTCTTAGCCATAGCTACCTGCAAAACCCCATTATACCAATTAGCATCATTTACACAAAATACTTTTTCTTATGTTGTTGCCTAATATAATTTTTCCATTTTGTGTTCTCTTTTAAAAGAAATGTAGTCAGTCATAAAACCATGCTCTCTGGAATTATATCACCTACAGCTTGAACTTTACCATTTACAAATCAAATGACTGGGGTAAGTTTTGTGGTAATAGTCAAACCTCAAGGTAGTCAGGATAAGTGCCTGGTATCTCTTCAGGAGTAGATAAAGGTCAGATGGCTTTCTGGAGGAAGTAAAGTACATACTCATTCGGGATCAAATATAGCTTGTTAAGCAAAGAAGGTAGTGATGGAGAGCATATCAGGAAGTTGATTCCTCTAGCAAAGTATGAGGTATTTGTTGTATAAAAACCAAATGATCTCAGTAGCTCACAAAAGGATATAAGTATGTGCAAGAGACCACTCCAATTTTCTTTTAAATTTGGTCTAATAAAGGAGCAGGACATAATTTTCTGGGGTACTGGAGGCATATGGTAACTATGGCTCAGGATAGTGCCCGTACTCTAACCATTTAAAGCCAAACCTTCATCTCTGCTTGGCACTATTCTATCTTTTATTGAAAGTTGGGGTATTTCAGCTGGGTATCAGAATAAAAACTAAATTGTATAGTGGAAAGTTATTGTAATAGTTATGGACAAGAAATTTTGAGACCGATTTTGCCTAGACTCCTTCACCCAGAATTTGGAGTGACTTAAATGCAATTTAGAATGTAGGATATTAGAAAGGAAGGTCCTAACCAAATTATAGGAAAAGGATAAGAATAAAATTAATGTATGGATTTTTCTTGTGCCCTCAACTCCCATTTATTGGCCCAGTTTCTACACCCCCCTGCCATGCTCAATGCCCATTTGGTTGACGTCTTTGCCCTTGGGCTTCTGGATGAGTTCAACCAATAGGAAATGCTAGCAAGGAGGCGAAAGTGTTTGGGACCCGCCCCCACCCCCCGCATCCTCCCCACTTGAATCCCTAACTGTCGGCTTCCTCACTACCTTTTATTTGTGCCATTAATCCCCCCCATACCTCTGGAAAGGTCCTTTCATAAAAATTGCTTCACTTGAATGACTGAAAAAATTCTGTCTTGTATTTAGAATCAGACTTACACAATAAAATAGTTACAGACTAAAGATTTAAGGAATAAGAACCAAATTATTATCTAGTGGGTGTTTCTTTATTTTTAAAGATAGCAATACCTTTTTTGAGATCACGAACCATAGTGGTCATCTTGGCCAACACTTATTAAGCATAAGAACTACATCTGGGAAGGGAGGAAGTATAGTCCAAAGAAGAGTAGATTTGGGCAAGAGCGTGAGCAGTCAGAGGGCAGAAGTTGGCAATGACCATGCAAAATACACTTTTTCCTACTTCATGTGTTTTCCCTTCCAGTTTTGTCTCTGAGTTTGAGTTACTGATTGTAGAACAGGCTACAAAAGAGGCAAAGCAGGAGAAACTATTAGCTCATGGGTGTTAGCTTTGGTCGTCTGTGAGCATAGGGATGGTCTGCTGACTGCCTAATACGATTAACAGTGTGCGTGGTGGCTCACAAAGCAGAAATCCGGTCTGTCTAACAGAGCTCCCTTCCCTGTTTGTCCTGTTGTAATTTCGGAGGGCCATATTATTTGTGCTGTTAGTCATTTAGCATTAGGTAGGAGCACAGTAGTTGAATAAATTTTCCAAAGTGGCCTAGTGGAACTTGTCCTGGTCTTCCAGGTCATGGCAGCTTTTTGTCTCTATTTACATTTATCTACATCCTCCACTTTATGGCAACTTCCTGCACATGAGAAACTTATTTAGTAACTCAGACTCTGATTAGCAAAGGTTCAGGATCCCACTTCCTGTCCCAACTCTCAGAGAGGTTTCTTCAGACCACAGACCATCTGGGAAGACTAAAAACTCCTGTCAGAAGCAACGCAAACCCCTAGTTAACAACAGAGGCAGCCTATATCCTTAGAGATGTCCAGGCAAGGGGTAAACACCTACTTACAGTCTCTCCAATGAGGACCTGAAGCTCTGGCGCAATTCGTGCTCCCAGGACCCGCTGGAGCTATTGCTGGACTCAGCAGGTAGCCCTGGGAGGGAAAGCCCTCCGAAAGTGACCAAAGAAGAGCCCTGCACCTTCCCTCCTCCCCGCTCAGCACACTCCCGGAGTGCACAGGCATCTTTGTCTCAGACTCTCCAGTGGCTCTGTGTATGTGTTTCTTTCTCTGTGACCAGCATGCATTTGATAAAATCTGAAAGCCCTACATAATGTATGCCAAGCACATTCAGATTCATTTGCATATAAATTATCACAGATGACTCTTTATGAAGATTTCTAAAATGCCTCTTAATAAGCATTTTCAAGCCTCTTTTATTTTCCTGTAAACATTCTCTTTATTCTCAAGCTCGCAAAGGTTTGAATTTGGTTTGAAATGGCAAGCCCAGGAATTCTGAGCAGATCCTGACAGGCCCAAGCTCTCCCAGTCTCGCTTCTCATCTGTCAGCGATTGACTCCGAATCCCCCGGCCAGACGGATGAAGAGTCCCAGCTGTCAGCTCGCATCTCCCACTGGTACTTTATACTCATTGGCTTTAAAAACAAAAGTGTTTTCATGTTTTAAATGCTCATTTACAAACCGTTTCTCATCTCTTGAGTCTTGCAATGTTCCCTCTGGGCCCTCCATGCTCCCAGGGGAATTTTCTCTAGTTTAAGAATAAATAGGAAAGGGGGGTGGGGTGGGAGGAGCAACTCTCTTCTGATAAGCTGTCCCAGCTGACAAGCCCTTCCCCTAAGTCCCATCTACTTAGATCAATGAACATTTCACTGGCTTAACTAGTTACCTTCATTGAAAAAGAAGGCTGCTACGTAGCCACACATACAAAGAGATGCACAATGTGAAACATGCTCCCCACAGGTTTCAAGTAAGGAAGAAAAGGTGCAGGGCTGGTGCCGTACCTATTACAATCCCGCAGAAATACATTCTTCTCTCCCTCAGTTGTTTTTCAAGCCAGTCATTCCTTGTGTTATTGTTTCCTTATGTGGGAAAGTCCCACTACCCATACTTAAGCTGTATTTTTCTACATACGTTCTCCCTATGTAAATACAGGTCAACAAATGTGTAATTGGAAAGTTTTCACTCTAGTGCCATAGTTTAGTGTACTGTTTAATTATTCATCTGAATTCAAATATGCATGAAATTTGAGGCCATTTTTGTAGACCTACTGTTATATTGATATGCCATAGTGCATACTCTGTCAGAGCTTTCTGCATACATGTGTGTGTGTGTGTGTGTGTGTGTGTGTGTGTGCATGGAATGAATGCAGTATTAAAATGTCCCAGTTCCTGATTATTGAGGACACTTACACACTAGCAAAAATATGTTCTCTTAACATCTCTGAGCAGGAGGAAACACGTAATCACATCTGCAAAATGGTGATGATGATGGGGTAATACTTCGTGGCCCACAGAGCTGATGCACAGACAGCCTAGTTTCACATACAGCCTCGTTTTTAATCCTGAAATACAGGTTCAATTTATTTGCAAATCATGTTAGTCCCCATGTTAATGGTACATGGTCATCTTTCATTACCACTTCAGTGATGTAATTGTAGAATTATTTCTCTCCAAACCTTTCCTGAAAAATTATGGACGAAAGTTGGTGGAACTCATTTAACTTACTACATTCTTCTGGCATGTGATGAAATACATCTCAAATGCCCCTTCTCTTCTTCAGCCTCATGTATTATTTAGAGCATCCTCCAAAACTAGAGTGGAACACAGTAGAAGAACTTTGCCTCTAGGATCCCATTCAAAGAAGAGCAAAGCAGAGGAGGATTCACTTTTTCTGTGGCAGGGAGAGTGCCTAGGCTGCTGGTCTGCTCTATAATCCTCCCTAAGTGGTTTCCCCCTCTGAACTGGAGACAGCTACTCCAACTCTTGCTATTTCTGAGCTAGAAGTCAGAGCAAGGACAAAGGGTGGTCTGTACCTAGTATTTATTGTCAAAATCCTAAAAGGGCACTTCTTGTCCAACATAACCTAAGAAGTTAGACACCGAATCACCCCACACTGGTAGGGAGACCAGAAAGCAGTGTCCATCCCATTTGCCACATGCCCGGCTGAGACTCAAAAGGGAAAGGATGTGGAGACTGATTCTGTTACTAAAATGAAGAAGCAAATGGAAGTGAGAGAAAATTAGCAGTGCCTGTTGTCCTGGAACTGTGAGCCCATATCAGTAGTCAGTGTGAGCAGAGGAAGCATCCGGAAAATTAATTGTGTTAGGGCAAAATCTGAATCTTACAGCTTCCTAGTTGAAAGGGGTGGTGTGGCCAACATGGAGTTGGCACCGAGACACCTTTTCTATCTCAGCCCCTTTGCACATGTATCTGAGTCTTCCAGAGACAATAAGCTAAACTATTTCAACAAGAAATATTTTTTTAACCCAAAAGCTATAAGACATGACTGTGAAAGAAGAGTGGAGAGGGTGCAACCTCCCAGCACCTCCAAAACAGGCATTGTTGTGGGGGCAATTCTAGTGGTAACACCTGCCTGAATGGGGCCAGGACAGTGTGAATGGCATCAGGACCAGTGCTGGGCTGGAGCCAGCATTAGCAAATGTGAAAGCACATAGGCAGATGGGCGGGCCAATTTCAGCAGAGGAGAGTAGCAAGAGAGAACTCAACAGAAGGCACCATCCAAAGTGATAAGGCTGTGTAAGTCCAGCCCCAGTTCCCACAATCATCGTGTGGGAGGGCGGTTGCTGGAAGGAATCCTCAGAAGAGAGAGTTGACCAAATCTCTGCACAAGAGAACAGAGCTGATGCTATGGCAAGGCCAATGTCCTTTCATTTTAACTACAAAGGCAATAGAACACATTCCTATTCTCCCTTCCTCTCCAAATTGACCTGTGGCATAGCTTTGGCTTCTCTTATGTCCTTAAAGTTAACTTTATAAGTTTAACAGTATATGGTGATTAAGTACAGAAAAGTTAAAATAAAATAGCATTTATTCAAAAGGTTATTACACTACATAATGGACAAAGTATACAACAATCCAAAAGTCAAATCCTGAAAGTCATTTATCAGTAGCTTTTCTCTAAGTTACTAAACTAGAAATTAGTACTCAAAACTGTCTTCTTCTAAGCTTATTATAAAAATGAAACAATATGAAAACTATTTCCCCTCTTCGCTCAAAATGCCTGTTGTGTTCTCTCTCAGTACACAGTAACCCTGTCTTCAAAGTGACAAAGGGTGCATCTCTATGTAAATTCTTTGAACTGTCTGTAGTACAGATTTCCACACAAGAGTCAAGTTAAAATTCATTCCACATGCTCTGGAAATATACTATTCTGCTAGATGATTTTGGGTGGGTGAAGAACGGTTCAGCACATTTGATTTTTCATTGATGTGATATTGATGTTGGCTGTTCAATTATTTTAAAGCATGACTAAAGAGTGTAAAAATGCTTCAGGAATTCACGGATCCAGAAGAATTCTCTGCTTAGCTGAATCCCCTAAGCTACATCTATGTGTATTTTCCAGAACTATTATTTCTACCTCCCAACAAAATCTTCTGAGTGTTCTGGGATTTGCAGTGATTGAGGAAAGTGGTCATCACAAATGGCAATTTGCTGTTTAAAAACCTTTGAGCCAACAAACATTTTCTGTACTTTCCATAGAGTAACTCCTTAAGTTTTGAAGAGAAAAAGGTGAAGAATGGGTAATTTTTCTTTCCAGAGGGCAATGAGATGTCTCTGGGATACATTAGTTGACTTTTATATTTTTATCTCTCTCCTTTAAAGCCAAAGACTTGAAAATCTTGACAGTACCAAGTGGAGGGAGGAGGAGGAGTGGTAGGAGGAAGGTCGGCAAAAGCAGGATCAGATCTTAGAAGTAATTGGCTTTACTTATGATTTAACTCCGAGGAAAAGTGCTGAGGGAGGCTCAAGTTTCACGGCCATTTTGATTATTTTTATTGGGTATTGGCTTTGCCGTTAAAATGTCTAAGCTTCTGCCCTGGCTGTGATCTTCTCCAGCTGGCGGTTGGACACTGCTGGTCATGTGATCAATCTTGGATAAAATCAAGTATTAGGAAAGATTTTCGCTTTCTGTTCCCCTCTACCTTCCCCTAAGACTATGAGGTTCTCACATTATAATTTCAAGATTTCTTCCCTTTTCCCTTTTTTATGCTGGCAAAACCTGCTTTTCACTTGTATTAAAACTGTCAAAACTGCCCAAAGGGAAAAAGTATATGTTTTCCCCTTGGTACTGAAAAGAGTGAAGAAGCATATTTTGGCAGTTTCAGTGTAGGTGTGAAATTTTTCACACAGCTCTACTAGGGAGGTACACAAGTCTGGCCCTGTTGAAGCATCTGATGTTTCATGGATGGCAATTTCTTTAAAAGGTATGGCCTAGGGCTAAATTAAAAGATGGGGATTTACACTAGAAATGATAGCATTCCGCTGAAACAATTGTCAATTTATGAAAGACACTGTTGCATATTTAGAAAACAAATGATGTCCCTTTAAAAATTTTCCCCACGGCAAGTTTGATTATAAAATAAAGATTTGAAGTTATACATCAAAAATACGTTTTAGGCTACACAACCTAAAACATAACAATGCCAAATATATTAGACGGTGAGGTATTGATTTTACCTGAAAGCATATCAGTTAGTGAAATGCAGAAAACAATAAAGCGTCATCACGGCTAGGTAAGAGATCTCTAGATGTCATTTATTTTTACATTTAAACCAATTACTGTCTTTGCTGCATTTTAAAAGGCATGGAATATATTCATGGAAGTTTTTTAATTCAATCAAATCAATTACATTGATTTCATATTCCATATTAAATAAGTCTTACATTAGATTTGACACATTTTGGTGATTATCACCTAGTACCAAAGCCAGGCTGTATCCTCTGTATTCTTTTCCTAAAGGTTTGGCTGCCCAAACATGGAAGTAAGTATGCATTTCATTTTGCACATAGTTTATAGGCCAGTCTATTGCTGATTTTAACACATAGTTTGGTTAATAGCAATGGAAATTTATTAAAACCAGATGTTTATTCCCCAACCTGTGATTTAGTCACAGTTTTAGAATATCTCAGGTTACTGATTGATCAGATTTAAGAGAAAGGAATTATAATGCCTGATCAAATAAGATTTGCATAGACAATACCCAACTCAAACATCAAGAATGTCTCAGTACAACAAATTTTGAGTGTACTCATTATACCTAAAAACTTATAATGCATTAAAATAATTATGGCTTTTTCTAGCAGGTGTCTGGGAGTCTGGGACCCTTCTCACTCCTTGCAAACTCACTGATGTTGATCTTCTCAGACTTCAAAGTATCTGTCATTCTTAGTTTTTATTCAGAGTCAGTTTTAGAGCTATGGGGGACCTTCCGTAATGGTGAAATTCTCCCTAGTTTATTATAGCATTTGCTCAAACTTTTTTTTTTTCTTTTTGAGAGGACAAGTCTACTTTGTAAACACTTAAATTCTAATCGTGGGTTCCTGTGATAAAATGAAACCTTCTCCTCCACATTTTACACTTAATTCTGTTTCTGGAGATGTAGGGAATAAATCCACTCCCAGTTACTATGCTGCATATATTTGGGGAAGTTTGTTCCTTCTCCCCCTTGACCTTCATTTATTTACACTGAAAGCCTTCAATTTCTTTTCTCTGTTGGTGCCAAGTTTATAATCTCTTTTCTGGAGCATTTGGTCACTCTCCGCTTACCTGGCGAGTTTCCTCCCAATTTTCAGGTTTCTTCCTTAGCAATCTGACTTCCCTGCCAAGTGTTCTTGTATATGCTACTTCCATAAATAATTTAAAACATTTATTCTGATCAAGAAGCTAGCTAAAACTGTGGCATGGAATTCTGACATTTGCATGAATCATAATTTAGATCCTGAGAACACCATGTTCTCAGACCTGGTGGGTGTAGATCCTCTCTTCATTGTGCATCGCACTATCTACCCCAGGCAACTATCAAACCAACAGCTTAAGAACCAGGCAGGGAATTTCTCAAATGCTCCAAATAGCTGCACATCACTACAGATTATGACTGGTTGGATTTAGGGAACATTTTTTTGGCTGGGGAAACATTCCAATGGGATAGATTAATCTATGTAAACCACATAGCTCAGCTGAAACTGCTGTTCGGCATTCTAAATTGCCAGCTCCTTCTCCTTTCTGCACAAAAATGCACATATCTCCCTATAATAAAGATATTTTATAATAGCAATAAGGCAACTCCAGGGTGTGTGGTTATCACAAGATAATCATACCCTGGAGGGATTACAGACACTTGGCTGTGCCTCATCACACCCCATGTGTGTGTTTATCTCATGATAACCACACTCACTTTTGTATCTTATTGCCTAATTATCCTCTTCTAATGCAAAATACTAATTTTTTGTCTGAAACAATATGTGCCAGGATGCATTGCTAAGAATCACAGGAGGACATTGACAATGCTGCTGTTGCTCGATATTCACTTCTTTTAAGGAAACTCATACCCAGGATGAAAATTTCCAGACTAATTTGTGAAATTGCATCTATCTTTGAACAAAACACGAACTATCGAGAGCCCTCTGATTTTCCCACTAACACTCTAAAATATATTACTCTGCCATTTTTCTGCTTTCTATTATAGGGTTTCAATTATAATTGGAAATTTAAGAATGAGCAGAGTTTTCAAGCCCGGAAATATAGAAATACTAATTTTGCTTGCTTCTGAAAAGTCGGTGGCACAGATCGTTTTTGATCCATTGCTGTGAAATGTGCTGCTTAGTCATTCTTCTACGCATGTTTCAATCGTCAATCTTTCAAGTTGGAAAGTATATACGAAATTTTGGACATTATAGGACTATGGTCCATAGAAGTTTATCAATCCTGAATCATTTTACTAACTTTTATATAGTGAATTATTGCCTATTATAATTATCTTGATTCCACATAGTAATACTCATTATTTTCATCGCACTGTTATGTAACAAAGCCAATAGTAGCTACATATATAGATTTCCTATGAATCTGATCTCAGAAATAAACTTAGTTAAGTTTTATTTTCTTAGATTTTATTTGTAGATCTTTGAGCATGATGAAGACACTGAAGAAATCATTAATGACATTGCTATAATTCATTATTTCAATTAAATTTAAATTATTTCAACATACAAAACTAGTTTTTCAGTGTTTTTGTCAAAAATTGATAACATCTTCTTAAAAGTCTTTAAATGTATACATATGTGTATATACATTCACATATGCATATATACATATATGGTTATCACATGCATGATATATACACACATACATAAACATTACATATGTATGCATATATATAATTTTATAAGCCATTTTGAGGGCTTAAAATATACTTCTATGAGTTCTAAATTATAAAACTTCAATTTTCCTGCAATGTGCACCTACATCCCACCTGCATTTTTCATAAAGAATGTTTCAGTGCTTATTTCCAGAGAGCATGACCATTACTCTCAGGGCCACTCCTTCTATTTTCTTAACCTTACAAACTCACTTTCCTCTTCCTGGATTCTGACTTCATAAATATCAGTGGATCAAAATTGCTTCAATTCAATAAACCTGTTCTTTCTGAACTGTCTGATTATGTGCTGCTAGACAAGCTGTAGCTCTGTCCCCAGAGTCCTGTTCCAAGGGTACATTCTTGAACTTTGATTTTAGGGATGGATTATCCATCTGCATTTACTAACAGAGATGGCATTAAATCTCAATCTATAAATGACAAGTAGGCACAGGGTAATTATTAGTTACTTCAGGGTAGCAATAAATTGTTTTTAAGGACTAAAGGATAAAAAAAATACTTTAGACATTACTATTCCATTAACAGAGGAAAAATGCACTATTTAGTTAACCCTTAATTATTCCCTGGCAGGTAATTCATGGGAAATACTATTTTCATGTTTTTGACATAGGTATATTTTCCTAGGACTGAAAGCTCTCTTAGAGTTCATCCATTCTAGTCACTTCTTTATACAGCTAAGAAAATTGGACAACATCAACTATTCTATTTACTTGTCTTTCACTAAGAGCAGGAAAGGAAGATCTTTTAAATCAATAACCAAATAACCTATACCAAACATGGTGTTGTCCTGAAATTAAATATACTTAGCTAAAGCTAACATGTTCGATTAAAGATATGCATTAGTCTATTTCAGCATGCAACTGGAGAACAAGAAAGAATAATGTGAAGAAGTGAGATTACTGGACAACATTGCAAAATTCTGACAGTCTTCTCTTTCCTTTTGACTTTGTGAATACATTTATTTCAAATACATAGTTGGGGAAGTTTATTAGAGTTCAATAAATAGTAGGCAGACATTATGTTAGGTTTCACTATTACAAAACAGCTAGGCCTTGGGTACACTGGCACAAGTGTTGCCAAAATCATATGAAAGCAATGAAAATATTCCTAGAATAAGTAAATATAAACCTAAATAAAAAGGAATCATCAGCTGAAGATAGAGTAAGAGTGGCAAGATACAAACAAATAGGAAAAACACCCTGCCTTTGGGACAAACGCTAATACTACCGCTGGGATGAGGAGACTGAGCATGCGCTTTTAATGGCATTCGATTTAGTAAGACGTTAATCACAAAAGGCAGGCTAGAAAATTCCTCTGGAGTCTACATAATATACATTAAAATAACATAGTGTCAGAAAAAGAATAATGGAATAAGGAGGAAAATCTACTTACAATCGAATGCTGTTTAAGACTCTGAGAATAAAATTTGTAAATTTTAGCAAACTGAAGATTTAAAGGATAGCCACCCTAAACTATTGTGTTAGAAAAGAATTTAAAGTTAATAGCTCAGGCATCTAATATAATAAATTGCGAAAAAGGCTTCAATATTGCAAATAAGGCTAAACAATACAAAAAAGAAATAAAAATAAATTGGAAAACATGTATAATGGAATATAAAATGTAGCTTTGTCAAAAGGACCCTAAGCAGAAATGATTTTTTTTAAAGCTGAGAAAGGAGTGGCTGTGGATATAGCTCAGTGGCACAGTGCCTCCGTGGCAAGTGTGAGGTTGTGAGTTTGATTGCCGGTACCAAAAAAAAAAAAAAAAAAAGCCAAAAAAGGAAGAACTTACATAAGAAATATTATAAATAGATTAGGAAATATCTAAATGTGGGCTATACTGAGGTGCAACTGAGGAAATATTATGATTATCTTAGTGATAATAAATTTTAAAATGTGAAAAATAGACATATAACATTATAATATTATAAATGACTTGAGAAGAAACTGGGACGGCATATAGTATCTATTTATTGAAGTCCTTAATTTGAAAATCGGGACCAGGTGATTTTCCTAGCAAATCCTAGGAATTTTTTCAAAAATCTACAATTTCAATATTACAGACTCTACCAGAAACCATAAAAATGAGAAACACAAGTCATACCACCAGACTATCTACCTCTAAAATCAAAACCAAAGCAGAAAAGAGACGTAAAAGGTAAGATACTCTCAAATCCATTTCAGACATGAATTTATAACCAAAATTCCTGAAAATTATATTATCAATATGAGGAAAAAAACATATAAATGCCAAGTTACACTTATTATAAGAATTCAAGAATGATTTAATGCTATACAACACACAGTAACTGTAATTCAACATATAGGCAAATTAAAGGAGAATACTCAAGCTATTTTCCCAATAAAGAAAAAGCATTCTATAAAATTGAGTACTAGTAACATAATTTTGATCATAAAGCTCTGACTTAGGATGGTATGAATTGGTATGAAATAAGCAAATAGATAAATAGTACTGAAAAAATAAATATGCACAGCTAAGGAAATGAGATGTAGAACAAAGGTAGAGTTATAGATCATGACAAAGTATTATGAGATAGATTAAATACTGCCATGCCACTTGTTAATTCATACAGAAAAATCAGTTTGGAATCTCTCATTAGATAATACCGGTAGATAAATGATCAAAATTAAGTGTGAAAGTCAAAACTTTATCACTCAGACCACATTAAGGAGGATGTCACTAGGAACTCATATTAGTGTGCATTTCATTGGCAAAACACATACACACACACACTTAAGGATGAATAAATCTCGACAAATGCAAGTTCATATATTTGAATGCTTATTGTGATATTAAAAGGTGAAATATTAACAAATCGAGAGGCTATGTAAATGATAAGGATTAATAGTAGATATAAAAAACTATTACAACTTAATGAAGGGATGTAATAGGAAAAAATGAAAACATTCCTCAAATCTATAACTCCCATCTAACCATGACAAAAATGTTAGAAAATTTTTATAGAGGGACCCCATATAAAATACCTAGCCAATATTCCTCAAAACTGTCTAGTTCATAAAAAACAAGAAAATTTGACCAGCTGTGTCACATAACAAGAGCCCAATGAGATACAACAACCACATAAAGGACATTAGGTTAATACTAAGAAAATCTACATAATCTATGGATTTGAGGGTGTTATTTAATAATAATGCACTATAATTCATTCAATTGTAACAAATGTAGCAAAACGTAGATAAGATGTCAAAACAGGCAAAAGTCTATGTGCCGTATATAGCAATCTCTGTACCTTCTTCTTAACTGGCATTTTAGAAAATAAGAAACACAAATGACTCAAGCATGAAAATATCCACAACCTTTTTATGGTAATTGGCCTATTTCCACTAACCATAACATAAAATCCTACTTACTATATAGGATAAAATTAAGTTCCCTAATGACAATGTGTGTTCATGAGGTGATGAAAAATGAAAATTATTGTACAGTTGAAAGTCAAAGTTAATGCAACCACTTTAGAAAACAATTTGACTATTACACATCTGTTGAGCAGCAATTCCAACCCTAGGAATTAAATAAAGACAACAAAGTCTTGTACACATGTAGGAACACCAGAAATATGAACACAATATGCAGAGCAGCATAATTTATATATGCAAATTAATCTAGAGGTATGTCTATGCAAAGAGGAAAAGATAAACGCAGTGAAGAATATTCAAACACAGAGTATCACAATAAAAATACCTGTAATTACTACAACAGTGTAGATGAGTTTTAGAAACATGATATTTACTTGAAAAAGCAAATCATACTGGCTGTCAGCAGTATGATATTTTCAAAGCTCAAAAGGAAATGACTATAAATAGCATTTTATTTAGGGATATATATGTGTGTGTGTGTGTGTGTGTGTGTGTGTGTGTGTGTGTGTGTTCTCAAATCCATATCAAATATACTGAATAGCAAAACGAAGGAAACTTCATGTGTGGATGAACGGAAGAATGATGACAAAATTCACCATGTAGGGATATTCAGAGGAGAGGTTAGATTTAAAAGGGACATGCTGAGCTATAAGCTAATGATAGAATATCAGCTGATGTGACTGAGGGTGAATTGGATGAGAGAGGAAGGATAGGGAGAGAACACTGCCCAACCTAGGGACCTGTGGCAGAGCAGAGGCAGCTGAAAAAAATGTCAGACATCTGTTTTAGTCCCAGTCTGTCTATTGTTCCAGAGATGTCTGCTCTGCCCCTTAACTCCATGCTCCCAAACCCTAACTGTTTTAGCATGAACTAACTTTATTCTTTTTGGCCTTGCCTTCTTCCATTCCTCGTAGAAAATGAAAGGTTAGCATTTATTTGTTCATTTGTGTGTTTATCTGTTCCGTTTACTACATAAATATTTTTCCTTAGGAGCTTGCAATGTGTTTTTTTATTCTCTGCTGTTGAAGGGGTGAGAGGTCAAAATATTTAGATGCCCAGTGGGGTACCATCCAGTCAACTGAGGTATATAGGTACTCTGAGTCTCAGTCATACTACAGAAAGACATATTCTTCAGGTGTGACATCAGGACTCCAGCACTTTACTCACTGTGTTAGGCAGGATCACTCTTAGCTGACATTATTGTAAGAGTAGAATAATGTAAATTGATCCCTGGATTATGCAGCACATGTGTGCTGTCTTGCTACCTCTCTCCTGATACCATAATGATGATGTCCACAGTAGGAATTCTTGGATGGAACCCAGCACTATATTTTTCCTGACTTCCCTAGTCTGTTTTTGACTAGAAGCTGAATGTCTTCTCTGAGGGACACTACAGAGAGGATTTATGGAAACATGAGAATGAGTGACATTTGAGGTAGGTATTTTCTTCATGAGATTCTGATCACCTCTTTCACTTTAGGTTTGACCTGACTGCACCCTTTCCTTGGAGAGGGTTTCCTCAGCAGTAGGAAGCATTAACCAAGAATAGCTTGAATCAGATGAAACCAGTCACTGGCCTATTCTCCTTGACCATCCATGAGGCCTACCATAGAACATCCCACTGCATTGTGGCCTAGATGCCCAGCAGTTTCCTCATCTGAACTCTTCCTGTATCTAATATGTTAAATATTATATTCTTGACACCTACTTACTATTTTAGTTGCTTTAGAGGGAAAATGAAGGAGAGCTTGGCCAAGAAGGCTTGGTTCAGCATTGAATGAACATGAAACCTTAGAAAGAAGGCCAGACCCATAGTGAGAAAATAATGCTAGCATTAATCCACTTAGACTTGCACAGCCTTCCCACACTGCTACCTACAATGTGGATTGGTTTAACGCCCTTTGTTGGGGTTACTTGGTCACTCCCTTCAAATGCTAATGACCAGCTTCTCTAACACCCTTTATTGGTGTTATTCTGAAAGTCCCTTCAAATGTGAATGAATAGCGGGCTTTGTTTCCATAGACAGGGGAGCCAAATAACTTCGGGCCTAGAAGCAAATTATTTCTCTGATATAGACCCACCCTGAATGATGAATTGGGCTCTATGGTGGCTGCTTCACTGAAGACTTGGATTTCCCTACCCATCACACACCAGGCCAAAAAGGAGCTAAACCATTTTCTCCTCATTATCACCTCATTAAGCTTACCCAGGCAGTGCAGGGCTGGGGCAGAGCCTGCTACAGGTAGCTTAATGAGTTTCTTATTTATGGGCCCAATGCTGTTATGCAAAAGCTTGTTGTTCCCGGGCCTGAAGTATGGCATTTTCTAAAGAGAGTAGAGAAACGCGATTAACAAACATCTTAGTATGGGCCTCACACCACTTCTTGGCCACTTGATCGACAATAAATAAATACGTTTGATAGGTTTGTAGAATTTGATACTGTGCTGTGGTGTTTACCCTGATTTTCTTGTTTCTTCTAAACACGCAGAACAGACGCTGCCCCAGGTGTGGAAGATGTAGGTGTTTGCCGCCTCCGGGACAACTCTACGTTCATCAGTCTCTGCGCATCCCACGGACTCCTCAGTTTGATTCTGAAGGGAAACTGACTCTCCCAAATGTTTACGCTTTTTCCTTCTTTATGTGTGACTAGGAGATCACAAATAATTGAGAATCCCACTTGCACAGCCGCCGTGAAGTTAAGAAAAAACCTGTAATTCCTACGCAGAAATACAAAGGCATATTTTGAGTTTTCAAAAATGTAATAATTTACTTAAGCATAGACTCTGTTACCATCATTAGGCAAGACACTGAACAGATATAAAAAGTTAAATGCACAAGTCATTCTCCTTGCATCAAAGAAATTTCACGTTTCACAAAGTCCTGACAATCAGAACGTAGGGGAGTATAGAAAGACACTAGTCAAATAAAAAAGTAAGTAATTAGTGCCTTATGATGTTAGAGTGAAAAAGCCAAAACAAATGGATGAGATTACAAGTGGAGAGAACCTGGCTTAATTCATAGTGTTATGAATAATTTAGTTAAGCAAATGCAGATTATTTATACTCTTGAATGTTTGTGTGGAGAAAAATGTTTGTGTGATTTTAAGCCATTTCCTCATCTTGTTTATAATCTATTAAAGAAGAATACAGTAAGGACATGAAGCCATATAATAAATAGCCTAGTGGTAAAGCTAAAAAGAAATACTAAAAAAAAAAAAAAAGAATGAGGAAAACTTCTTCCAAATTAAAGAAAAAAATGAAGCTAAATGGAAGAGTTAGAATTGGATTTTGACTGTAATATAAAGGGAAGATATCAAAAGAGTGGTTGTTCTAAAATTTCTATAAGGGGGCAGACTTAGCTTTGGTAGTGTGATTGCCAGGAGATGCAAAGAGAGCAATTTTCCTTGAAGATGTATTCTCAGTACCGGGGCCCTGTTTTCCCTTGGATTTATGTATTTGGAGTTCCTAACTGGCTGGCATGCAAACAAGAAAATGGTTAAATTTCTCTCTGTGCCTTGCTATTTCTGACACAAAGCAAAGCTGTAAGACAGGAAATTTCAGGTTGCATTCAGGATAATTTTTAATGGGAGGAAATAGGCTATAGGTATGCCTTATTTTATCATGTTTCTATTTATTGTTCATCGCAAATACTGCATATGTTAAAAATTGAAGCTTGAGACAACGCTGTGTTGAGCAAATCTATTGTCACTGTTTATCCAACATCCCATGTTCACCTTGCTCTGTCAAGTTTTGATAACATTAGCAATATCTCAACTTTTTAAATTATTACATTTACTATTATATTTTTTGTATACATCCACTATAAGTGATCTTTCAAAGTACTACTGTTATTGTACTATACCCATGTAAGATGATAAACTTATTACAGGTGTGTGCTCTGTCTGCTTTGCCACTGACTATTTTCTCATCTCCTTCTCTGGCCTCTGGTCTTAGTTACTTTGCTCATTGCTAGGGCTAAATGCCTGAAACCCAAATTCAGGGGAGAAAATGTTTAATTAGCTCACAATTGGTGGAGGTTTCAGTTCACAGTCAGCTGGATTCAAGGCAGAAGGCATAGCAGAGGTGCATCACAAATGAGGCACAGTTCATGGCAAAGCAGTGCAGGTAGAAGGTAGCAAGCATCAGATGACAAGATGGCAGACTCTGGCTGTGTGCCTTTAGGGAAGGCAGCACTCCCACCCAGGGAGGGGTACCCTTAGTCCTACCCAGAACTATGTCAAACCAATCAGTTAGCTCATACAATAATAGCATATTCTTAATCCTGGCATCATAGCTTTAGATTCAGCCACCTCTGAAAAACCCCCACCTATTACCACATGAGCCTTTGGGTTGACATCTAGACACAAGTCATAATACCTCCTTATTCCCTGAGACAAAATAATATTGAAATGTCACTAATCAGCAACCCCACAAGTGAAAAGGAAAGTCTCCCATCTCCCACTTTACATCAAATGTAAATGATTAGGGCTGGGGATATAGCTCAGTGGGATAAGCGCTTGCCTAGCAAGCGCAGGGTCCTGAGTTCGATCCCCAGTACCGCAAAAAAAAAAAAAAAAAAAAAAAGTAAATGATTAGCTTAAAATGATTAGATTAGAAAAAAGGCATGATGAAAGTCAACAAGGGGTGAAACCCAGACCTGTAGCACCAAACACTTAGCCAAATTTTGAACACAAAACAGAGATTCTTGAAGGAAAGTGAAAGAGTCTTATGGCTGATCAAAGAAAGAGTGGTCTGGGTAGATCAGCTTCAGGATTTTCCTTAACCAAAATGTCACCCAGAGTGACTCTTCCTACTTCCTTTCAGGGTGAGAGAGTTCCCAGTTCCTTCCTGCTGTCTGCTTCCTGGCTCCCACGGTTGGGAAGCTTTCTTCTGCCTTGTCTTTCAGTAGTACTGTTCCTGCTTCACAGGTGGCCTACTGTAGACTAAAGCTGTGAGGAAAAAGAAAGGAAGACTTTCAAATCTTAATGTTTAAATACACATTTCATAGATATATATAAATTTCATAGAGAGCAATTCCTCTCTCAGGACTTAGCAAAACAAATTGAAGCCTTGGAAAGGACTAATTTTTCTAGATGCCATTAAAAACATTCATGAAATCAAAATACAAACATTAGCAGGATTTTGAAAAAGTATTGATTTTGATCTTTATATATGAATCTGAGACATCAAGACTTCAATGGAGGAAGTAACTAGAAATATAGTAGGATATTAGGAGAACTAGAATTAGAACTAGAGTTTGAAGACTTGACTACATTGAGGTAATCATATATATAATAAGGAGTGGATGAGGACTTTCTTCTTATTGATGAACCAAAGTATTTCTTCAGAAAAGTATCTCCTCCTTGTAAAATACAGTGAACACTGGTGAAATAACAGTGAAGGATTTAGAATATTACACAAATAAAACTAATAAAGCAATAGCAGGATTTGAGAGGATTGACTCCAATCTAGAAAGAAGTGCATAAAATATTATCAAGCAGTTTCACATTTTCCAGCAAAATAATTCATGAAAGGAAGAGTCAGTGCTTGAGGCAAACATCATTATTTTAGAGAATTGTCACAACCACCTCAACCTTCAGCAATCACCACCCTAATAAGTCAGGAACTATCAATATCAAGACCCTCTACCAATTAAAAGATTACAACTAACTGGAGACTAGAGGATCATTAGCAACTTAGCAAGAAAGCATTATCAAATTAAATTATGTACATTGGTTTTTAGACATAATGTCATTACACACTTAATAGATTGTAGTATAGCACAAGCATATAGTGCATACACTGGAAAGCAAGAATTTTTGTGACTCATTTTATTGCTATATTAGCTTTGTTATGGCAGTCTAAAAGCAAATAAGTAATATGTCAATGGAATTTCTGTGTATGTAAAAGGACAGAAGAGAGGCTAAAAAGTAAGTTAAAGAAGGAATCAGTGAACATAAAAGAAATGGTACACCATTAAAACCAGGAGAGGCCTTGGACTTGGGAAGACTTGGTGAGGTGAGATGTCTGGGTGATAGGGTCTTCTGGCTCTGCCCCTGCTGCCACCATGGGAAGGGGCCTTGGACTCAGGAAACCTTGGTGAGATGCCTGGGAGCCCAGTTCCTCTGGCCCTGCACCCTGCCATAATCATGGATAGGTTTCTTGGACTGGGAAGCTTTGGTGAGCTGTCTGGGTTCCTGGGTCCTCTGGCTCTGCACCCCTGCCATGCATGGGAAGGGGCCTTAGACTTGGGAAGATTCAGGAGATGTCTGTGCACCTGGGACCCCTGTCTCTGCCTACTGCCACCATCTCAGGAACAAATCTGAATCCCTGGAAACCTAGAGAGACTTGAAAATGACAGAAAGATGAAGCAAAATGCAATCTCAGCCAAACACCTCACCCAGAACAAATCCAGGAAACATCAACATGAAAGAACATAGAAGTCACACACCTGAAATCTCTGAAATGATAGCAACTGTAGTAAAGAACCAACTACATCAGGCTATAGAGGAAATCAGAAGAGAAATAATTGCTCAGATAAAAAAAGAAATGAAAACAATAATGAAAGAATTGCTCAGCCTATCAAAAGATGACATAGATAAGAAAAATAGAAGAGCACAGAAAATGATGGAAACCTTGAATGAATAGTATAGGAAAGAATTAGAATGCATGAAACAGATTCAAAGAGACACTCAGGAAATTAAAATTCCATTGAAAGCTGGAAGAACTGCTTGAATGAAATTGAAGATAGACTCTCAGACCTTGAAGACAGCAATGTAGCTAATGATCATGAAAGAAAACAAAGGGAGAGCAAATAAGAAACAGCTGCAGGAGGAAGCAACGAAAAACAATATAAGGCTGATAGGTGTCAATGAAAGAGCAGCAGGCAACAGAAATGACATGAAAAGACTATTTGCAAAAGGAATAGCAGAAAATTTCCCAAGCACGGGACAAGAAACTTATATGCACATAAGTGAATCATATAGTACCCCAAATAGCCATAACCAAAATAAATCTACACCAGGCACGTAATAATCAAGATCCCATGAATTTACCAAAAGAACAGAATATTAAAAGCTGTTAGACAAAAGAAACAGATCACCTAAAAAGGAAAGTCCATCAGAATCATGGACGACTTCTCAACACAAACCATCCAGTCAAAAAGAGCTTGGAGTAAAGTATTTCAGGTCCTGAAAGAAAATAACTTCCAACCCAGATTGCTGTACCCTGCAAAGCTGTCTTTAAAAATTGAAGGAGAAATAAAAAACTTCCATGACAAAGATCAGCTGAAGAAATTTGTGAGCACCAAACCAATCCTATGAAGAGTACTGCAAGATGTTCTCCAAAGAGATAGTAATGATCACAATCTTAAGACTAACAATAGAAAAGAACTACCAAACAAGGTAGAAAAGTAAAGAACCAACAATGGGAAAATAATATCACAAGGGTAAGTCAACATATATCAGTAATAACCATGTAAATGGCCCCAATTCACCAATGAAAAGAAACAGACTGACAGAGTGGATCAAGAAACAGAATCCAATAATATGCTGTATATAAGAAATGCATTTAGCTCAAAAGGAAATCCATAGATTGAAAGATAAAGGATGAAAAAACAGTATTTCATGTGACAGGAACCCAGAAAAAAGCCAGAGTAGTTATTTTGTTTGCAGACAAGGTGAATTTCAAACCAATAATGATCAAAAGAGATAAAGTCACTATATTCTTGTTAAGGGAAAACTGCAAGAGGAAGATATAATAATCATAAGTATATATGCACCAAACATAGGAGCACCCAATTATATAAGGCAAATTTTAACAGACATGAAAAATCAAGTAACTGACAATACAGTTGTAACCGGTGATTGTAACACCCCATTGTCACAAAAAGGTAGTTCAACTAGATAATAAATGTGCAAAGAAATAACAGAGCTAAACCAAATGTGTGAAGAAATGGACTTAGTAGAAATTTATAGAGTATTCCACTCCAAAATATTAGAATATACATTCTTCTTAGCTGTGCATGGGACATTCTTTAAAATAGGTCACATGCTAGCCCATACAAAATGCTTAAGGAAATGCAAAGGAATTCAAATTGTCCCATACATACTATCACACCCTAGTGCAATGAAACTGGAAATAAATGATAAAAGAAATCACAAAACTCCATAAACACATGAAAATTAAATAACACCCTCCTGAATAACTAATGGGGCACAGAAGAAATTAAAATAGAAATTAAACACTATTTACAATCAAACAAAGTGCAGAAACAAACTACCAGAACCTGTGGGATGCAATAAAAGCAGTTCTCAGTGGGAAACTTATACCAGTGGATTCCCACATTAGGAAAATAGAATGAACACAAATAAGCAACCTTATGTTACACCTCAAACTTCTAGAAAAAGAAGAGAAAGTTAATCCCAAAGCCTGAAGAAGGGAGAGAATTACAAAAGATCAGAGTGGAAATTAACACAATTGAAACTAAGAAAACAATACAAAGAATTAATGAATCGAAGAGTTGGTTCTTTGGAAAAAGAAATAAAATTGATAAACCCCAGCCAACCTATCAAAAAAGGAAACAAAAACTCAAATCTATGCAATAAGGAAAGAAAAGAGTGAAATCACTACAGATCCTGGAGAAATTCAGAAAATCATTGATACCTACTTTGAAAATCTTTACTCTCATCAGGTGGAAAACGTAGAAGAAATGGACCAATTCCTAGTTACATATGAATTACCAAAGCTGAATCAAGAAGATATAAAAATTATGAATAACCCGATATCAGCCAATGAAATTGAAAATGTAATAAAAAAACTTACCAATAAGAAAGTACAAATCCTGATGGATTCATAGCTGAATTCTATAAGAAATTTAGAGAAGATTTAATATCAATTCTTCTCAATATCTTTAAAGAAATTGAAAGAGAAGCAGTTCTCCCAAACTCATTCCTGGAGGCAAGTATTACCCTCATACCAAAACCAGAAAAAGAACTAACCAAAAAAAGAGAACTATAGGCCAACCTCCCTAATGAACATAGATGCAAAAATTCTCAGTAAAATGCTAGCTAATAGAATGCAGCAAATCACAAAGAAGATAGTACACTATGACCAAGTAGAAATCAATAGCATTCCTATACACAAACAACAAACATACTGAGACAGAAATAAGGGAAACCATACCTTTCACAGTAGCATCCAAAAAATTGAAATACTTAGGAATTAATCTAACAAAGAAGTAAAAGATCTATACAGTGAAAATTATGGTACTCTGAAAAAAGAGATTGAAGAGGATTTCAAAAAATGGAAAGATATTCCTTGCTCACAGGTAGGAAGAACCAATATTGTGAAAATGGCCATACTTCCAAAATTGTTATACAGATTCTTTGCAATTCCAATGAAAATACAATTGTTATACCTTATAGACCTAGAGAAAATATTACTAAAATTCATCTGGAGCCAGCAGAGACACAGAATGGCAAAAGCAATCCTGGGAAACAAAGGCAAGGCAGGAGGTATCAAAATCCCCTATTTGAAATTATTCTACAGACCGTCTGTGATAAAATAAGCATGGCATTGGCAAAACAAACAAACAAACAAACAAAAAAACAGACCTAAAGATCAATAGAACAGTCTAGAAGATGCAGACACAACCACAAAGACACTCAGACACCTGATCTTTCACAAAGGGGCCAAATATGTTCACTGGAAGAAAGACAGTCTCTTTAATAAATGTTGCTGTTAAAATTGACTTTCCTCATACCAAAGACTAAAACTAGACCCAAGCCTATCACCATGCCCCCAAATAAAGTAAAAATGGCTTAAAGATCTAACTATTAAAATGGAAACACTAAATCTATTGGAACAGAAAGTAGATGGAAGTCTTGAATACACAGGGGTAGGTAGAGAGTTCATGGAAAAAAGCAAATTGCATGGGAAATACTTTAAAGAACCAACAACTCATCTTATTGAAAAGTTTTTGCACATCAGAAGAAACCTCCAACTGAGTGAAAGGAAAACAGGAATTGGGAACAAATTTTAGTCAACTGCCCCTCAGACAAAGGACTCCTGTCTAGAACATATAAATAATTTTAAAAAATCAGGACCCCAAAGTTCAAAGACTGAATCCAAAACTGGACATATGAGACGAATACACACTTCTCAGATGAAGAAATACAAATGGAAAATAAATACATGAATAAATGTTCAATGTCATTAATCATTTCAGAAATGCAAATTAATACAACACTAAGATTCTATCTCATCCTTTAAAGAATGGTTATCATCAAGAAATCAACCCATAACAAATGTCAGATAGGCTGTGGGGGAAAAGGAACACTTCTCCACTGTTGGTATGAGTGTAGACTGGTGCTACTACTGTGGAAATTAGTCTGCAGATTCCTCAGTAAACTCGGATTAGAGGTCCCATTCAACCCAGATAGTCCCCTCCTGGATATTTTTCCAGAAGAACTAGAAACATCATACCACAACAATATATGTACACTTATGTTTATAGCAGTGGAATTTGTAATAGCTAAATATTGGAAACAACCCAAATGTCCATCAACTGAGAAATGGATAAAAAAAAGAAGTGATATTTTTTATACAGTGGAATATTACTCAGCTGTAAAGAAAGATAAACTAGAGGCCTTTATAGGTAAATGGATGCAACTAGAGACCATACTGATAAGTGAAGTAAATCAGATTCACATGTATAAACATCATATTTCCTCCCTACTATAAGACCATGAAAGAGTAAATAAAATCTGAAAGATACAATAGATATGGTGAAAGGGAAAAGAAACTGCTTGAATAGGAAGGAGCAACTGGGATAGAGGGGAGTGGGACAAGAAAGAAGGAAAAGGGGAGAAAGTATGTTTATGTACACACAGGATAGCTATGACATCACTACTAACATCCGTTGGCTGATGAAAGGAACTGTTAATGTGTAATTGTTTGATCACTCTTACATTCTTATGTCTGGTGGACTGAGCAACTTCGTTAAAGGTAATGGTATGTAATGTAGCAATTATTGTTCATTCCTATCCATTTGTTTTGAGGCCCTGTATTGTTTTTGTTCTTTTCTGTTGTTTTGATTTTATCTTCATTGTTGTTTTGTTGGTTTTTTAAATCTTTAAAATAAAATTGGGATATTTCTCTAGGCAACAGAAAGCATTTTTTTCTTGTTGCTTGGTTTTCCTCAGCAGAATGGTGAAATCATCCATAGTTCATGCAGAAGTGAAGTTATTTGTAAATTGGAAAAGTGAAAGAATTTAAGTGGGGAGATCACTCATGGGTCCATTCACTAATATAATGTAAGTGAAAAACTAAACACACAGAGAAAAGATAATAAAATGAACCCAAGCAATCATTTATAGGACATGAATTTAAAACACTAGTGTTAGAACACCTTCACAGTGAGAGGTTTTGAATACTAGAAGGATGTTTTAGTACTTTCTCATTGCAGGTGATACCTGACCTAATCCCTAATCCCTTGTCCACCAGATTTTAAGAAATGAACAGCTCTATACAAATTTACAAAAGAATTTAAACTAACAGCCACAGAAATTACCATCATATCTAATCTTCATATCCATTTGAGAGATAATGGTCAGACTATCTTGCAGACAAGAAAAATACAGTGATACCTCTTCTCAGAAACTTAACTCTCTTCATGAGTTTGGTTGAAAACCAAATTGGACAAGAACTGAATCAAATTCAGCGGTTAGGATCAATGCTAACCTTATAGGGAAACTCGATTCAATTTTTATCCAGTTCATTTTGGGACCAGAATCATGGAAAGAATTAAGTTCATAAACCAAGGTACTACCGTATATTAATTTAACTAATTTTAAGGCAAATTTTCCCTTTTCTAAATATTGATAAGTTTTAAAGTCTTCTCAAAGCTCAAATGAATTTTGATTTATAATTCTGTGTTCAACAAATTGACATTTTGGTATTTTATTACTCAATTTCATTTTAAATGAGCTCTCAACATTAAAAATAAGACCTTTAGACAAAACTGAAATTATACGTTTTTAAATTTTAAAGATTGTATAGTCTTATTACATAAAGGTCTGTATTTACATTTGAGCCTCAAAGTGTTAAACTTCTTTACCTCCAGGGACTATCTAAGAGCTTGACTCTCCCGCAATGTATGCTTCTAACACATAACGCCATCTTGAAAACATCTGGACTTCACAGAAACCACCGGGTAACCAATAATCCTTCCAGACCTAAAACAACCACATTCCTATCAAAGCAAAATGAATGTCCTAGAAATGTTTGAATTTACTGCAGCTACAACTAAAACATTAAAATTGGCCTTATTCCTAATGCATCTATTTGATCTTTGTACACATTTGGGAAAAGGTCAAGTAAACTTTTAAATCCCTAAAGATTCAAAATTTGCTTTTACTCAGAGACAGATTTAGGGAGAACTTGATAGGCTGACAAAAGACACAACCTTCTGATAGCATATAGTTCTAAATGAATAGCAATGGATATTTAGGAAGTATAACAGATTTTATTTTGCCTGTAATTTACAAATGGTGTCATTTTGTGTCTTATTGGTGCCTCTTTATAAAGCAGGACTATGTTTGAATGTTAGTTGGCCCATAATACATACCAGTGTAAGTAAGAACAAAGGAGAAAAATCTATATAATTGTGAGAAATAATATTTTAGATCCCAATTTTAGTAAATCCCACAAAATGTTTGCAATCAGATTTTGTGGGAAATTTCTTCTGGGCGCAGGCCCCAATTTTGCTTTGACTCAGCCTACATTGAAATCATAAGCTCACACCATAAGGCAAACATATGTTCTACATCTTCAGTTTGGTATGAACTTCAGTTTTCCCTATGGTGGCAGGAGAGATGTCAGGGCAAAGGGCTGATTCAGCAAATTTGTAAGGAACAAGGCGAGGAGTTCCCAATCAAACTGAATCAGAATTGGATGAAAGGAAGTTCACAAGACAAAAGTTTGAGGACAATGAAAACTGACACATATACAGGGCAGTAGATGCCTAAGGGGCATTTCTCATTCTGGGATGATACCACCTGGCCTGCTGGCAAACCCATCACTGTCAACACAGTGGGATTCTGGCAGGAACCTCACTACTTCTTATGGCAGGAGCACAGGTATGTGTATTTCCTGCTAAACTTTAGCTTTCTCAAATCCAGAACTGGGATAAAATATCTGATCTTATTCATTTGGGGTGTTGTCCTAAATCAGCAAAGATGTGGGTGTGGGGTACTTGTTGGATTCTCTCTCGTTTTCATAAATATGATGTTTATCTTTGCGCAAATTTATTCATATCATAGCACTGCTGAGACAGGTCTTGCAGGAGGAAGAGCACAAGAGAAGACTCAAAAATCTTGGATTTGAGTAAAAGCTGATTCAGCAACTAGTACCACAGCCCAGTTGTTTGGGCAGGTATGTGGGATGTAGAGATGGAAACCCACTGGGTTTTCTTCATCTTGAAGATGAAAAGGGTGGACTAGGTAATAACCACTAATACCATGTAATACCATGCAAGAGTTGTTTTAAAGCCCTGCCCTGTGGGATGGGAGCTCAGTCATGTGGTTTGATTTAGTCAATAAAATGTGAACGCAGGTGCCATATGCACCTCTGCAGAAATGCTAAGGGCTACCGTGGTGTTACCTTCCTCTCTCTTTCATGCCTCTGCTCCCTTATGGGAGGATGTGTTAATCCCCATCCCCCAGGAAAAAAAAAAGCCTAATGTTTGCCTGACTTGAGCAAGGAATGCATTTGTCTCCTTTTAAGGGCCTGAGGATTTTTATATATAATAATTTCAGAATGATTATATTCTGTACAATAATCAAGCTTACACAACAAGGAAGGGAGCTTTTTTTTAAATACCACCAAACCATCAATTTAAGACACTGGAATTTGAGTTTATATTCTTGTATCTATAAGCTGTGATCGAATATTTCTTTTCTTTAAAACGTTATCATTTCAAAATGTTGGAACTATACAAACACAAGAAGTTACATGATTATCATCCGTGCATATCACATGACTTCTGCTTTTAGAGAAAATAATTGTCTGTCAACTACTTAAGCATACTTACAAAAGATTTGACAACCTAGCCATATTTCCTGGTAATTGAGACTTTCTAATGTGCAGACACAAGTTTGGGGTCTCAATCTGGGAACCAAATCGTGACAGCTTCAATCATGACTTCTGAAACACTAGTTCACACCCATGAATTAGTTCACACCCATTGATTCAATTCATATGAGGGAGCGAAAGTGAAGTGCAGCAGACACCTGTCCTTACCACACTAATGCGTTTGTCTCATGGCCATATTCCATTTTATTTTTTTAAACATCCATCCAATTATTTTCAATGATGTGAACATGGGTCTGTAACTTCTGTATAATTAAAAAGCTTTGCTCATACACCAAACAGTTTAGGATTTGAGCGTAGTGAAAAATGTTTTGCTTGTTTGTTTGGTTGATTGGTTATTGCTATTGCTATTTATGAGACAGAGTCTTGCTGTGTAGTTCAGGCTGGCCTTGAATTCACTGTGATCCTCCTGCCTCAGCCTTGCAAGTGCTGGGATTATAGATATGTTCTACCACCTCTGGCTTTGAAAGTGGTTTTAGAAGACTCAATTTTTAGAAAAATAAGGTAAATTTTTAAAGTTGATATGGCAACTGCCTATGGAATGAGCAGTTTAATTTAATGAGTAGCCTGGAATGGAGAGTGGGGTGAAGTTTAAAAATTATCAAAGTGGATACAAATTGGCATTCAACTAATTCAAAATTATGATGGTCTCCCCCAAGCATTGCTGCGTTTCTGCCCTGCCAATTCCTCTCATTTTATTTTCCTCTTAGATGCCTTTCCAAAGCTAACAAAAAACCAAAACACAATAAAACAGTCTCCAACATACTAAACAACCATCTGCAACATCAGAAGACACGAGAAAAGACCCTAAAGAGTTACCTAATCCCAAAGGAAGATCGCATTTAAGTGGAGAAGTGCTTGCAGCAGAACCCTTGGAAATTTCAGAGAGTGGAATTTTATTGTCAGAACTTTCAATAAAAGTGCAGCCACAGATCCTGAGAGCATTAAATAAAAATTCCCAACAAGCTGTCTTACCTGTGTGCACTCCAGTGAAAGGAAGGGCAAAAATAAGCAAGTAGCGCTTGTACATCAGTCAAAATCCTGACAGCCGCCCTGTGAAGTTTGACGAGCTGCCATGTGCTAGACTACCTAAGATACTCTTAACTGAACCATGAAAAGACAAATAAATTAGTAATTGTATCCCTCCTGTCAGTGTCCTTTTCCACGAACTTCTCAAGCTGTTGGGTAACACTGTCGAGAGTGATTTATCAATATCTCCTGAGCTTTCTTAGAAAAGACAGACCCACATGATTTTTTCCACGTTGTATTTTGAATTGACTTAAGAAAATGGTACAGATATTTGCCAATTTCTAGGCTCTCTTCTCTTCTCCTGGCTCTGCCCGCCCCCCATCAGGACATCAAACCAATAAGATTAACATAATCTTTCTCAGAATTGACTGTTCTTTTTAAATAGATCCCATGATAGACATGTGTAAAAATCAATAACAGGCTCCTCATTTGTCAAAGCTAATGACTAAACTCATTTTGAAGTTCAATAGTGGTTACTGAAGAGTGGCCACACATTATATGTCTAATTCTGTATGTCTTTCTATTTATTTCACAGAAGAATAAAGAAAAGAGAATTCTTTGTTGCTTAAAGCACACTATAAAGACTTGTGTCTCCATGTTATTTTCACATATTCATTTTCCTCTAAACTATGACTTGATTGTCCAAGCTAATAGGAACAAAATGAAAGAATGAATCTGCTAAAATTTGTAATACACTCCTCGCTTCGCTTAACCAGTTGAATTGTAAGCTCCTTCAGTTACGTCCTCAACTCCTTAAGGTTGGGGAGCGTACCTCACACATCTTTACTATCCCAAGAGACACTAACATGGTGACTGGGTCACAGGTTAGCATGAAAGAAAGGTTTGGTTCAATTAAAAAGAATTAAATTACCCAATATCTCGGAGCACGGCCTGGCAATTATCTTGGACCAGACAGTCCCACCCAGTGTAAAATGCCAAAGATATAGCTTTCAGGCAGACTCTTCCTTGATGAAGATCCTCAGCTTCCTGGGTGCTTTAAGCAGTCTTTACTTTTGAGATGTTCCTCCTCCCTTCCACAAAACCTGTCCTAAGACCTGCAAAGAGTGAGAACTGACAGGTACTGGCATAAAGTCTTCCTTCCTTTCAAATATCCTCTGATTATAAGTGTAAACGTCCAGCCAAGAATCATAAAATCCAAAAAAGGGTGAGGATGTAACTCACTGGACTCACTAAGATTTCATTTTTTAAGTAAATAATGACCAAAGCATTATCTTATATTTACATAATGCTTATGCTTTACACAACTTCATATACGCCATCTCGTTTTCTAACTTCAAATTGGAACACTTAATACGCTTCCCTAGAAATGCCAAATTATGGTCTGCTATTCCATGTTCGCTGTTCCATCAGCGAATGGCCTTTTTTCTGGCCTCCTGGTCGTATATTGTATTGCATGCCCACTGGACATGGCCATCTCTCGTAATCAATAGGTCAGACACAATTTGAAATTCCCTAGATAATGGATTTTAAAAACTGCTGGAGGGTCGGGGAGAGAGACAGCAGAAAAGGAATCCAGAGGAACAATAACTGAAGTGCAATGATGCAGTTGTGACGGGAGTTGGAGAACTCCTGTTCTTTATAATAGCCTCTCGGGGGAGAGGCCGCCCTTTTCGAGCTGGAGGTGTCCTGGGAGTAGAGAGCCACTTCTGTTCCACTCTTTTGATGAACAGAAACCTTATCTGTGCAAGTCCCCTTGAGAGCTGCAGGCAGAAGGGAAGAGTTTAAAGACTTTTGAAAACTTTGGATTGCAAGGGGAGGAGAGCCCAGCACTCTGCTTGATCATTTGGATTGTCTCTCTCGAAGGGGGGGTGTTCTTCCAAATTTAGGAGCTTTTCAGAGCTCACAGACGCTGACAGCTGATCTGAGCTGGGTGCCTGAGTTTATTCTTGCCAGGGGAAAGAGGGAGCAATAAGTGAAAAGGCTGTTGAATTAATTAAATACAAAGTATAAAAACAAAACTGCTTGCCTCAAACATAAATACCACAATGTGAACATATTTTCCACTGCAGCTGTGCAGAGGATGTCAAAGCATCAGTCATTAAATAATGAGTAGCATAAATCATTTTGACTTCAGAATAAAGCATTTGTTTGACTTTTGAATGATACTTAGAAGCTCAAAGTGTCTCCTGGCTTTGTCTTTCTCATTGTTAAAAGAATATGAGGTTGGAAAAATCAAAGAAGCCAGTGAAACTTACTGTCTTACCTCATAACTATGTGCCATATTTGAAACAAAATATGATTTCTGTTCTATTCATAGAATTTTCAAAGCTCTAATTATCCGGTAACATATGACAAGCAATCTTTAGCTATACCATATCAAAGGTTAGGCTGCTTTGAGGGACAAAAATTGGGTTTATAAAGAAAAGCAGCATCATGTACCAGCTCCTCTCATGTTAATTGTGCATATGGTATATATATATATATATATATATATATATATATATATATATATATATAAACATCCTTCTCAATGGTTTATCCAATACCAGTGTATGCCATGCTTGTAGTATATGCTCAGTATGAGATGGTCACATATAGGCCCAGGCTGAGAGAATCCACTGTATCATGACTATCGAGTTACAGGAAAGAGATAAAGACATTAACTATTCCATGTAGAAATGGCATATCATTTTGACAGGGATTTGGAAGTTTTGTTGTTTTCCTGACCAAATGAGACTCCTTCTCCTCTACTTATAGCAGAATCCTATGTGCCTATCTATAATAGCATTTAACACAGTGTACAAATTGTATGTTTGTTTTCTTTTCACTTTAATACACTGAGAAGTCTTTAAGAACAAAGATTAATAATAATACTTTTTATATATTTAGAAAAAGTACCAGTAGTCAAAGGAGTATGCAGTACTTTCACTTTACACGCATCTCACACTTACATTTTTCCTTCAAAACCATAGGATTTTATTATATATATATATATATATATATATATATATATACACAGAGAGAGAGAGAGAGAGAGAGAGAGAGAGAGAGAGAGGGATACCAGGGATAACTGTACTCCTAATGTCTGATGATTTATTGGAAAGAACAGTTACTGATTAAAATTTTTTATATTTTGACCAATTTTGCATGCTTATATCTGGTAAATCTGAGCAACTAAATTGAAGACAATGTGGAATAGAATAATCATTGATGAATTCCTACCACCTTGTCTAGTGAAACTCTGTATTGTCTTGTCTCTAATGCTGTATTTAATAAATATTTTTTTATTCTCTTCAATGGTTTGAGCAATCTTACATTCTTCCATCTGGTAAACTGAGCAACATAGTTGAAGTTAGCAATACGTCATATAGCAACCACTGTTAATTCCTATCATTTTGTTTTGAAACCCTGTATCATTTTTAATATTGTTGCTTTGTTTTGTTTATGTCTGTAGTGTTGGTATGTTGTGATTGTTTGTTTTTTTAACTACTCTCTTTACAATGAAAAAACTAGCCAATGATTTATAAACCCAATATAGTTCTACTTTTCCTAATCACTACAAAGTCTGCATAAATGATGAAAAAATGTAATTTATAGTTATCCAATAATTATTTGGGAAGTTCATAACTTGAAGGACCAAAATTCTGAGGAGAAAGACAAATTCACTGAGATAATCTCACTACTGTGCTTGCTTTGTTTTCCTCCTTGGGATATAAGAAAGTTCCTAGGTAGGTCAAGGACAAAGGCTAAGTCAGGAAAGGACAGCAGCCAAGGGGAGAAGTCTCAGCACAGTACTGAGGAGACAAAAGTTAGGGATCTAGACCTTCTAAGATAGCCAGGGTTTGAGATACCAAGACCTAGAAAGAGGGGGAAACAGATGAACCTAACACTTGATATCAAGTTTCCTGCTGAAGAATTTGACAAACCTCAACTTGTGGGGTAAAAGAAGTGAGGAGAAAGTCGACAGAGATTTGGTAGTTCTCAGTGTTTGAAGAGAAGATTATGTAACAGGACCCAGCAAAGTGGATCTGTTACATAACTTATTAACATGTTCAAAAATATATGTGAAGTAATAAGGAGCTTCCTCAGATAACTATAATGTGCTGAAAATCCTGAATGTTACAATCTTGGCATGTGAGTTTTATATCAGATTGAATAATGAAGGAGGAAAATAAAATGTTATACTGATGCATTAATGGTTAATAAAAAGGAAGGTAAGAAAATGATAGTAGAGATGGTTGGAACACTTTTTAGAACAGTCTGACCAATACTCAACAATAGCTCTCAAATACAGAGCTATGATTGTATAGAAGAGAAAAGGAATAGGTAGAAACAATTTTTAAAGAGATAATAGCCAAGAAAATTTCCAACTTAGCAAGAGGCACTAAGCCAAGGATTCAAGAAGTGTATAACCCCAAGAAGGGTAAAACACATACAAATATTACACTTATATATGTCACAGCAGAATTTGTGAAAATCCAAGCAGTTAAAGGAAAACATACAAAATGCTTTCATTAAAGCAAGAAGATTTCTCAACCTAATGTTGATTTCTGAATTAAATTATGAAACCCAAAATACAGGGAAAAATAACAACCTCAAATTTAGAGTTCGAACTGACAAAAATAAGTGGACAAATAAGTCACATCAGTACAAAAATAGAAGAAAACAAAAATAATAAAAATTATCCTCATTGACATATATAGGACACAAATTCTTTTCTTTTCTTTTTTTATTTCATTTTAAAGACAGAAGAATGGAGACATACAAATGAAGATAATACAAAATCAGTACAGGAAATACAAAATTATAAAGAAGATAGCAGGGAATTAGCACTGGATGCTGTATTATACAATGTTATCTTCTCATTAGTTAACACAAAAACAATTAAGGAAATACCAAATTATAGAGAAGATAGTAGGGGATTAATATTGGATGCTGTATTGGGCAATGTTATCTTCAGATCTGTTGCTCAGTTATAAAGATGATGACTCGTTCAATTAATCATTTTCTCCACCCTCATCTCCATTGTTCTACCAACTAATTAGTCATCAGAACTCTGATAATAACTGTATTTTTGGAATAATTTACTCCCTCAGGCTCTCACATTGGGAAAAGACATGGTTGCTTCCAATTGTGCTGTAATAAATATGGGTGTGCACAGATTGCTATGGCAGGAGGTGGAAAAGCTCCCGCGCTCAAACACGATGAAGAGGCAGAGAACCAGACTCGCCACGGTCAAGCCCCCATAAACAAGCCCTCAAGACCAACAGTCCAGTCCAGTCGGCAGGGTTATGCCGCGAACTGCCAGGTTTCGCCTCGGTACAACTCGTCCGGAGGCCCGGTTGAGTCCTCAGATTCGCCCAAGTGGACTTCAGGTCTCCGCTCAGGCGAGGTTCTGCGAAGGGCCGGGTCAAGTCCGCAGGGTTGCGGCTCCGCCCCATCGCCATGCCCGGCTCCACCCCATCGCCACGCTGCCGGGGGCCGGGTCATAGGACACACATTCTTGATCAATGAAAAAATATATATTCTTTTCAAATATACATGGGTTATTGACCACAACAGACCATAATTTGGGCCATAAAATAAATCTATATTGCAAAGAATTGGAATAATGCAAAAAAATTTCCTTTCATAGATTTAGATTACTTCTGAGGGAAGTTGAGTCTGTTCAGAGTTGGTCACCATAGCAGTGGCTGAACTTAGGAGAAACAGGCAAATCAGAGTAGAGTATAAGGAAGAATATGAAAAGAATGGGGAATGTTCTTTTCTGCTTTCTTGTATTTGTAAGTGTAGTTGTGGATATTCGTATGTTCAGATGCCAGGCAAAGGGGAGAAATCAGTGTAGCTGCATAATCTGAAGGCCAATATGAAATATATACATGTCTACCTACCCTTAAAATTGCTGGAAACAGGCAGTTCAGAATGGGCCTGGCAGGCACATGATTTCTGCCACTGGGCTCATATCTACTCAGTGACCATAGACAAGGTTCCAGTAGTTAAATTATGCTGGACTCAATTAGAACTGGTGTTGAGTATTGGTACTTGATTGGAAAATACTTTTTGAAAGGTATGAAAAGTATGTTACTAATGCAGAGAACAGGTGATAAGAGTTTTCATCCCACTTATAACCAATCAAATAAGTTTGGGTTAATTTATGAAGTCTTGGCTCTTTCCATAAAGCTCATTTAACTCTGCGCCTTAAACAATAGCTACAAAATAGGCATATAATTTGAACAATAGCTATATAATTTGAAAGGTTAGCAATAAAGAATGCCCAGTATGATGGAAAATAGAGAAATGGATGAAAATTCTTTGGAGGGAGATGGGAAGCAGACAAAATATCATTTCAACTGAGAGCCAAAGATGATTAGAACTATTAGATATGTCTGATCTTACTGAGGAGTGCAGTCCATAATGAAGGGCACAAAGGTTTGGACATTCATAACTCATTCATAGAATTATGAGTTAGTGAGTTGTCCACTGCAGAAAGGGTGAGGGGAAGGAAAGTGTGAAAAGAAGCATTGGATTCAGGTGAAAACTCTTGCCTGATACATAATATGGTTGGATATGGTTGCAAGCAGGGGAATGTCAAGAAGGCTGTTTTTAAGTCAGGAGGAATAATTACTGAATCAAACATTTTGAACAATAATTCTGGGCACAGTGAGGAAGATACAGAGAAATTAGATTTATGATTAATGGGTAGAGTTCAGAAAAGAGGTAAGAGTTTAAATTTGAGGAGTGACAATAATCAGAAGGGTAATCATTGGGATAAAATTTATTGTGTCTATCCAACAGACTCGGAGCAATGCCACCTCGGTTTACCTTGATCATGGAGAAGATGGCCACACTTATGTTTGTGCAGGAATGATGGCTGTGGTCATGTTTGTCACCAGAGACAGAGTTCTCAAACAAAGTCAAAATTTGCCAAGCACTTCTGTTCAAAAACCCAACCATTTGTGAACTGAGGTACCACGGTAGTTAGATTTCATGAGCGAGGGGGTGAAGCTCAGCAAAGATGCTGATGTTTCCAGCAAAGTTTACAAACTGGATGCACTTACTACTATGTGAAAAATCCAAGAGGGGATGAAGCTGGAATGGGGTTATAAGAGGGTTTGTCTTTTGCAATAAAAGTGTGTGTTTTTTGTACATTAAGTCTCTTGTCATTGAAGTTATGATTATAACTGGGGAGATTTTTACCTATATGGTTATAACTGAATCACTATAAGAAAATAATGTCTACTAGGTGACTTCTCTCCAAAGCTTAGTCAGCGATCATAATGACTTTAATGTCAGAAAAGGTTTACACTGAGATAAAATTTTAGAAGGCCTAGAAATGACAGTATGATCAGGGTGCTAGAGAAAAGCCACTAGATTGTGATCAGAAATCATAGTTTTCCTTAGCTGCCTGGTTGTCGGTGACCAAACAACATAATTCTGAAGCTCTTCCTTTCATAATTTGTGAATAGGTATAAAAATGTTTTCCTTCTCTCCTACTGCTGTGTGTGAGGCTCAGTGGGAGGACGCAGTTTTAGGTACAAAGTGCCTTGCATGTTATTCATGTCTGTTTTAATGTGTCTTACATATTTAAAATTGAAAGTACTTTATTAAAGATAATGTTCTAAAATATTTTCAGAGGAAAAGATCTAAATTCTTTAGAAACATTTAATCACAGCGGGAGGTTTTCTTCTTCTCTCCTAGTCAGTTCCTGAACACAACAAATCTTTCCCTTGGCCAAATATGAAAATCTATGAAGCTACTAATACAACATAACACATTCTGTACATTAAAAAAAAACCTGAAATATTTGTCTGGGGCAAAATAAAATAAACAGAAAAATTGAAGGTGTCAAGCATTTTTGCTTAATGCAAGATATTCCCATTATTTCTTTTCCTTTTAATAAAGTTCACACTTAGTTGCTCCCTTGAAAACCAATTGTTCCTAAGCTTCTGCCTTCATCTTTAACATGACTCTTCTCTGAAACTCTCATTCCTACCCAGGCAGCATTATTATATATCTTACAATATTGAGCATTAGAGATTAATTACATGTGAAGTAGATCTGATGGCTCTGGGGTTTATTTCATGTGGCACTGAAGGCTACCCACTGGTGTAATAAAAACTGTGTAAATCTAATTACAACGTAGCCATTTCATTGAGTCCACTAAGCGAGTAGGGCTTCTGGTTTCTATAAAATAAAGAGAAAGAATGTTCTATAAAAGTACACAAAGTTAAAGTGAAAACAAAACAATCTGTGGTGAATGACAGGCTGCCAGAGTCGTGGGGCAGAAGATGCACAGAGCCAGCGGACAGGGAGAAGTTCTCCTACACAGCAACACTCCTTCCTACCTCATGGAGCCCTTTTCCAAGCACTTTACACCAGAGAAAATCCCAACTGCACTTTTCTGTCCTCTTTTGTCTCTTTATCCAGAAAACTCCAGGAGGTTGTAAGCAGATAACTAGTTTACAGCATGGCAATTCATTGGCATCTCATTTACCCAGAGAGCTGAATGAGTATTTCTATGCTTATTTCTGCTTAGTACTCCCTCAGTATTGAATAAATTTAAACGATGAGCATTTGACCTGGAGCCTGGTAAGGAGGTGCATGTCTATAAACCCAGCTATTCAAGAGGCTGAAGTAGAACAAGAAGAAGTTCTAGGATAGCCTGGGCAGTGTAACTAGACCCTGTGTCAAAAGTTTAAAAACATTGAAAAAATGTGAGGGTGAGGATGAGTCTAGGGACAAAGCTTGGTGCTCCCTGGGTTCAGTTCCCGGTACTGCAAACCAACAAACAAATCGGTAAAATCTAACCAGAAGTCCCACCCATAATCTGAGAAATCATTGTATTCATAGTCAATGAGCAGGACAAAAGTTTTTTGACTTTCAGGGGACACCTTCGCTGAGAGCCCCAGATAATTTGGTTCTCTCTTTTATATTTTATATATTAGTGATAAGTAGCCACAGTGTGATTTGAGGTTGGAAATCAAGCATCCTATAAAATGACTTCTAAAACAGTATCACAAGTCATAGGCTAGCATGCATAGAGGCCATGTGATGTAACCATAATAATAGTTGTCCGATAAAGAATAAATTCTGGCTTATTGCACGTGACTATGTCCTGGGAGATGCATATGTATTCTTTCCCATCTTTACGGTCTTGTACGAATACTCCCAGCCTGTAGGAGAAGAGTGTAAGTTTTGGAAGAGACACAAATGGCTTGAATGCTGGCTCACCTACTCTAGCTCTCAGAATCTCACTTTTTAACTGAAAAATAACTTTATCTGTCACCCTACAAGGAACGCCTAAATCAAATATATATATATGTTCCTGACACCCTGACACACAGTAGGAATTCAGTAGTGTTCGCTGGTTCTATCACAGGCTGCAGAAAGACTACATAGCTCCCATTATCAGTGTCAAAATTTCTCTACAAGTGGAGCTTTTGTGGTTTCCCACTAAAGGGAGCTTCTGCTACTATCTAAAGAATTTGATGATACAGACCTTTGTCCTGTGCAATGTGAAAATGTTCAACAAACAGAAGAAACAGCTGCTCTAGGCTCGATGAGTCAGTGTTTATTTTCTCTTGGTTGGCCTCCTCGGAGAGATGCAGGCTTTCTCTCCATTAGGACATCTATTTCTTCTGGTTACCTTGGTGCATGTGAATAAAAATGGAGAGGGTAGGAGGAAATGAGTTTTAAGCCTTAACTGGGTCCTGTCATGAGAGTGACCTGTTCCAGAATCACTTTCACCCAGGAGATTCTGTTCTTTTGTTCTTAGAGTTTTCCTCTCAATCCTTGAAGATCCATGCAAACTTTGTATTTTATCCATGTATTCAAGATATAGAAGTCCTGGGGGTCCTCATTCCACACCAGGCCAAGAAATGGCTGTAATCTGTGAACAACCTGCAGTGAGATTTGAGAGATGTGGGCAGGGCTGGCGTAAGGACAGGAGATAGACTCCTTTTGTTTTCACTATAGTTGTTAATATACTTGTGGAAAATGACAAAATTCCTTAGTCTTATTTCCACAGTTCCCAATTCTCCATCTTAGAAGAGTTCATTTTCAGCTCGTAATAGTTTCACGCACTCTTTTGTTATGTGCGTCTCACAGGTTAGACAAGGTATTTCAGAACTTCTGAACTAACAGTGAATATCAGGTGTTCTGAGTTATTTTTAGGCTAGCATACTTAGAGAAAGAGTTAGAGTTAAAGCTTTCTCTGAATGAACTTTTAAAATTTCACACTGAGAATCTTTTAGTTCAGCTTAGTCCTTGAAGAAGGACACAAAAGAAGCAGATAAAAAGAAGCAGAGCTTCTTTTCCCTAGAGACACACATGGAAAAATTAATTCAAAAGGACACACATGAGACAAATATTTAAAAATAAAGTTTTCACACTAGAGGTGCACTACAATTTTCCATTAGGCACCAGTCTTTTCATTTAAATGAGAATTTGAAAATAAATAACTTAAAAATTTTAGAGTCTATGATTTTATTTAAAATAAAAAGGTAATGAATGCCCAGACAACCCAACACAGTAAACCATACTCCATCAGATTTCTTCTGCTCAAACACGTAGTGAGGACAGGTAAAACATAAACATGGAAGACAAATACATAAGGCTGAATAGTAAAATAAAAGCATGTAAAGTAGAAGCTGAAAGAACTATTAAGCACTTAAAGGATCTGAAAGCACAAGCTTGCTGTGCTCCAAATTAAGCAACAAGTGCTGGTGAGTATAATGCCATGTTCTGCATGGCAAAGAAGGCTGCTTAAAGCCTTGGCTTTCTAGATAATGAAATTGTATTGAAAAAGTTATGAACTAGGGGCTGGGGATATAGCTCAGTGGAATAAGCGCTTGCCTAAGTTATGAACTAGGGCCCTAGGGGTAAGACTTTTAAGAAACTGTAACCTGCAAGTGAAAAGATAGTCTTGCAATGAGGAACTAGTCAAAATTGCCTATGATTGCATGGACTGGTTCTATGTTATTCTCTAATGCTGTCAAGGGACAGCATCCCCTCAAAGGTCACTATGCACTCTTGGGCCTGGACTTGTGATCTTAAGGCTGTATTGGTACTATTAAAGAATATCCAATGCATAGATCAAGGGAAAGAACAAACCAGTGAAATTTCTTTCATAAAGCAAATCCCAAAGCATGAAAATATGCAATGCTGCAAGAGATACTGCTCTCGTCTCTGCTTTTGCTTCAACACACATCCTTCATCTGGCTTAGAACACCTGCAGGTCTCTGTTTTCCTCCAGCCACTGAAGCCCCCTGTGCCCAGTAGTCTGGCGTGCTAAAAAGGACTGTGAAGTGGGAGAAGCATCAAACTGACACAAGGAAGCTGGAGCATAAATATTCCCTTGATCTTCAGTTGCGTGATTCTACAAATTCTGCTCTACAGTGGATTCTAGAGATTCCCTTGGCAGATTAACCTCTGGCTTCACAATGCTAACCCGCTGCATGATTCACTTTGCTGCATGCTTTCATTTTCTGTCTCCCTCCTCAGCACTATAGGTAAATAGTTCGTCAACTACTCCTTGGACAGAAGACTAATCTCTAGAATAAATAAAGAACTAAAAAACCAGAGTTCCTCCCAAATAAAAGACCCAATAAAAATGAGCAACTGAAATGAATAGACACTTCTCAGGAGAAGTACAAATGGCCCATAAATACATGAAAAATGTTCTAGAGGAATGCATGTTAAAATGACACCGTCTGCAAGAAACCAAAGAACAAATGCTGGTGAGGCAATGGGGAAAAAAGGATCCTTGCACACTTTTGGCGAGGATGTAAACTAGTACAACCACGATGAGAATAAGTACAGAGAATCCTCAAAAAACTAAAAATAGAAATTCCATTCAAACCAGCTATTCCCTTTCTGGGTATCTCTCCCAGAGTTAAAGTCCTTATATTATGACACATGCATTTGCATGTTTACAGCAGCACAATTCAAAATAGCTAAACCTTGGAAGATGCCTGTATGTCCATCAACAGATGAATGGGTAAAGAAAATGTGGTATTTTATACAATGGAGTATGACTCTTCCATAAAGAAGGATAAATTTAAGTCATCTGTAGGAAAATAGATGTTGTGTGAGACCATAATATGAAGTGAAATCAATCAGACACACAAATTTATTTATTGTATGATTTCACTTGTGTGAGAAACTCAAAATATAAATAATTTAAAGGATGCAATCAAAGATGGATAGAAAGGAGTCAAAGAGATGGATCTTTTGCAAATGGGAACGAGGCCAGGAGATGGAGGCAAGAGGGGAATGAAGGGGGAGGGTAAAATAGAATTCAGATGTGTTGTGTACGTGTACTCCCTGTGATGAACACAATCACTATGACTGCAAACATGTACTAATAACAAGACTTAAAAATAAAATTTTAGGGGTGGGATTTTAACATTTCAAATTCACGTGTGAATAAATCCTACCAAAAAATCCCTGTATTTTTAGTTACTAAGTACAGCTTTGACTCCAGAGCTGCTACTTTCGCAGGAATTGTTTACCCTTTTAATCTATGAAAATAAATATTCCAAGAATTATCTTAAAGTATTACTGTTAAAGTTTGGTTATGAAAATGTGTCTAGCAGACAATTTTCTTCATTTCTTTATATATTAAATTATGTGTACATTTAAAATGATGTATTATGAGCTAAGTGAAACATAATTTTGGAATTTTTCCCCATGCTACTTCTAATAACATTAATATTCTGCATGTAAACCTATCACACACATTCTTCAGTGTAGAAGTGCCTCACTCTCATTGTTACTGTCTCTTTCCTGAGATGCCATACCAGCACCCAGACCTTAAGGAAGAAGAAGTTTATTTTGGCTCACATTGCAGCCTATAGCTGGCTGGATCCAAGGCAGGATGGCATGGTGAGTTACACAGCAGAGCAAAGCTGCGAGTGGCCTGGGGCTGGGGAAGCAGAAAGCATGAAGACAGGACCTGGCAGGAAGACAAACCTTCCTGGGCCATACCCACCATGATCCACCTCTGTCCAGTCCCCATCTCCTAATAGCAAGTCAGCTGGAAGCCCCATGATCTAATAACCTTCCAAAAGCACCACTTCCTCATGTGCCAGGCATCAGGGGACGTCTAGGTATAAACCGTAATGATCATGGTAATGGATTTATCGCAGGTCATAAAGTTAGGATAATACAGATCAATTAAAGTGACTCACTGCATAAAGTTGAAAAGGGAGGGCAATTTCACTTTATAGTATCCAAAGAATTTGTAAAAGTTACTTTTGGAATTTAGCAGATTATTGCTTTCACAGTTAAAAAATTTCTTTTAATACTTGAAATAATGGAAGTGTACTAAATATCTCCCCTCCTGTTCAAAGTAACTATTGGGTTCTTAACCAACACAAAAATAAAGGAACAATACACGAAAGATATAAGTATTCAAAAGAAAGGAAACTGATATTATTCACAGGTAATATAATTACCAACACAGATCTCACAAAGAAACCCAAATATGATTTATTAGAATTTTAAAAAGCATACATAGCAAATGTTCTGGATAATAAGTTAATTTCAGTACTTTTTGTAAATTGAAAACAGTTAAAAATGAACTTCACAAAATAAAAATTATGTATACCAACATAAAAATAAAATTCTTAGTAATACTTCAAAATATGTGCAAGCCATCTAGGGAAAAATACATTTTATTGAAAGGAGGTCTAAAAATATAAATAGATACTATGTTCTGAGATTATAAAACTTACTATTGGGAAGATGTCAATTATTTACAAATTGATCTATAGGTTCAATTTAATCCCAGTGAAAAATGCTCATAGGGTGTTTGCATGTGGAGAGGTTTTGAGTGCTTGTAAGTGTGTGTGTGAGAGAGAGGGAGACAGAGAGAGAGACTACAGAGGAAGAAGAGGGTGAGAGAGGGTTACAATGGTCAGGAAAGACCTGGAAATGCTTGAAACTGAACTAAAATTTATGAGGAAGAGCAAACACAGAAATACCACGTTACTCCTAAAGAAGAGTTGATAGAGAACTCTGTGCTAGGAGATGCCTAAGTTTAGAGTGATATAGTATTTAAGACAATAAGCTGCTTTCCCAGAGATATGCCAATGAAACATATAGGAAAAACGAGGAAATCAGATAGAGAAGTAAACATTTGATGTCTGAGAGACACAGATGTGTAATACCTATAATACATTCTTCCTAACCCGTATGGAAGACTGTGGAGTTTTGAGTAAATGGTACTGCAATTATTGGTTACACATTTTTTTGCAGAAAAAATGAAATTTGTTGTCCATATTACTCTAAAACTAAAGGATCAACTCCAAGTAGATTAAAGATTAAACTCTGAAAACAAAGTTCTGAGGAACTGAGAACATAAAGGAAAAATGACATATTTCTTTCATTAGGGTATGGAAATATATCAAGAAAAATACAAAAAATGCTAAATCAAAGGAAAAATGATATTTTCAACAATACAAGAAAGCAAGTTTGAAAGTACTTGTGTGTAATCTAGGACTTAGTAAAATAAATACATATACTGTGAATAATGGAAGACAGAATTTACACTGAGTGAAAGAAAAGTACAAATATGGGAAAGGAAGGGGTTACAATGAACTCCTTGCAAAACTGGACTGGAATCAGGGTTATGAGAAAGATTTTATGAGTATACATATATGTGTATATACATAAGGCTATATTTACATAATATAGCCATATATGCATTTACATAAGGTTATATTTACATAAAATATACATACATATACATAAGGTTATGTTTATATAAATTGTATGTATATATGAAACATTTGTACACATAAACACAAGACCACATACATGTATATGTGCATGTGCATCCACTAACACACATTTACATCTATTTATCAATTGACATCTATCTATCCACTATATAAGTAGATTGATATAGAAACAGATACAGAAGTCTGTATTTATACTAGCACACATAGAATTGCATATGTGGATACATGTATACGTACACACATATGTACTTCCTAGTTCTGTTTCCTGAGAGAACTAGCAGATATTAGTTGCAATGAGCATCCCTCATGCCAAGATCTTGTTTTATGAATATTGTTTCCCAAAAATAAAAGAGCTTTCTTGGTAAAATAGTTGGTTCTAATTCTGTAGTGTCAGAGAATAAGGAACTGCTCAAAAATGATGGAGGCATATCAGAAAAGCATATGTGTGGTACGTTGAAACATGTCATAATTTCTGAATCTTACGAAAGGTTTACACATAAATTTCATACTTGAAATAGAAATCCAAAAATTTCTTATAGTAACTTTTTCCATGTCCTATCAGTGGGTTATTGCCACGGATCTGAATTTGACAGAAGTTAGAAACGAACTGATATGACTGACCTGGTACAAATAGTTTCATTGCCAAAGTAAGAACCAGAATGATCATCTCAGCGTGGAGAGCTGGAGCTGACTAGGATCATCCTCCTTAATTATTATACAAATCATCAATGGCCACAGAATGAGCTGGGGAGTTACTTGGTTGGTTGATCTCAGTACAGACACTAATCCTTCCAATCCATAGCACTTTTTACTGACTGCAGTAACTCCCATTGCCCTTTCCCCCACACCTGCACGTGTTTTATATGACATGTGATTTGAGGAGCTTCCTATATTTGTCTACCACATCACTGGTTCGTGTCAGAGCCATCCTCGTCAGGAAAATCTATGGAAGCTGAGAAAGGATTACCACGGGGGCTTGTGTGTCACTTATTCCTCATGGAGAAGCCACCAGTGGTGAAAAACGAGATTGAAGTGATAGAGAAGGGAATTTGGACATGATTATATCTTGAGCACATAAATATGTCTCATACGTAAATTCATAATATAGCAAATCAAATCACAAATTTTCAAACAAGGAATGCCCTTATAGTGGTATGATTGGAACCAAGTTATTTGACTTCCTTCAATTCTGTTTTCTTTATCTGAAAAGATGTTTAATAGCACTCCGATTCTGGCAAAGTCACAAAATGAGTAATAGATACTAGGTACTCAATAAAAGTTAATTTTTCTTTATTCTCCCCAACCCCCCTCCCCTACCTTTATAGAACTGTGAGCATTGAGGAGTGACTTTTTAAAACTTGTCTAAAACCACAGCATCAATAACCTAGCATAAGATGTAAAACACTATCCACTTCCTGGGATTTAAAACACTATCCAGTTCCTGGGATTCAAGAGATTCTGTTTTGTCTTCATGTCTCTTCCCATTTCCCCAAATCAGAATCATTTTGTCATTTGCAAGCCAACAAATATGTGAACATACCCAAAATATCATTCTTTGAAATTGTAATATATGCTATGTTCCTTGAATATGGATGAGAAAGGAAACTCATACATTGTACACGCACCACAATTTATGTTTGTCTGAAATTTTTGAAATTCTATTTTATCTGTGATTTCTTTTATTCCTATAGCCCATCACTATGTGACTGGGGGGCATCAGGAAAACTATAAATAAACAAAAAATTAAGTTCAGAGCCTCAATTGCTTATTACAGAAACTTCAAGAAAGAATCAGTTACACAAAGACAATGTATTTAGCTCTCCTTATGATAATAAGATTATTTCTCCCAGCCAAGCTAATAAGTTAATACCATCCATGTTTCCCTATGTTCAACATTAGATTAATGCATCTTTATCTTCCAATTAACCTGCAATTATGTGCCTTAATATCTGACATTTTCCTGGATTTAGGTTAATCCATACAATGCCAATATTTGAAGATAAGGTCCCCAGGTCAATCTGCTAGAAACCATTCCCAGAAGCTGATGCTAATCAAATTTGTTCATGCAATTCAGGGAGGCTATTGCTATAAGTTTTAGAGCAGATGTTTGACACTGAAGCACACTTTTTATACTAGAATTTAAATCCTCTTTGTTCAGAAATGACAAAGGTTGTTAAAATACACTTTTTGGGTGACCTAATTAAGGCACTCAATCAAAAATAATAAAAACAGCAATCTCCTTCCAGCCACCTCAAATATGAAGTTTCTCAGCCTCTCAATGCAGCGCTCATGAAAAGTCAGCATGAGAAATGGATGAAATTATGATCTGGGCTGAGAAATTAGCCTTAAGCACTTGTTATAAAGGCAAACAGAATTTTACAAATCAATATATAAAATTTGTGAGATTATTTTATTGCTTTTTGTACCAAAGTAAAGTAGATTGATACAATTACTTTCCAAATATATTTCTTGATTCACCTTTAAAAAATCTTGATTGAGGATAGGAGATCTAAAATTTAGAACAGACTGAATCTGGCAATTTTTGTGGCTCAAAGCTATTTAATCTTCAATTAAATAGACTTTTCTCCTGAATAATAACCAACTACCTATACTCTGCACTCCTATGATTTTCCACACACATGCAAAAAGCTCATATTACCTTTCCCAGAATATTCTTGCTTCTTTCGAATTAAATGGTAAAGAATACACACAGACACTCACAGTCATGTACTCATGCACATCTTTTCTCAGCGTCCAAAGTCATCATTCTATCCAAGTATCCATTCCATGTTTAAAATAGCAATTGAAACATTAAATACAGAACAGTCCAATTTAAATGTTTCTTTCACCTTAGTAAAACTGGAAAACTTAGAAACTCTAGTCTATAAAAGCATCTTTCCCCAAAGGTAGCACTTCCTCTAAAATACTTGGAGAGTTTTTGATGAAATTATTAATTTCTTATTTAAAACTTTTTCTCATTTAGAACATATCAATACTGGTAAACATATTCCATGCAGCACTATGATGAAGATGAAGTATAAGTTCATTTTTTCCCTGTACCTGGCTCTTTAGAATGTATTAATAAAATGATGTCAGATTTAAATACTGTATTTTTTAATTAAAAACCCTTCTGGTATAATGAACAGTTTTATTATTATTTTTAATGACATAAGGATTCAAAGCTAGATTGGAAAACAGAGCACTGTAAAAGCATTATCAGGCTCTTTTGAGCTCTTTATCGCATCTCCCAACACCAACTGTGATGCTGTCCCTTGTACAACAACCCTTTGACTGTACGTGAATTAAAGGTTCCCTGTGTAATTCATCCTCTCTCAGCTAGGTCTGAAGGGCTATTTTTATTGTGAATTTTTTGGTGAAAATCAAATCCCACTATTCACTAAAACAAGAATTCTCTAGCTTTCCACTATCTTCTCTGCAGATTCTGAGCCAGAACTACATTACCAAAACTACCAGAATTCATATGCCAGAGTTTTGCATAGTGGACATGTAGTGCTAGTGGAAATTAAAATAGGCTGTGTCAGTTAAAGGCTGAAGTCCGCCAGTCACAGTATTTTATTTCCAGGTGAGTCAAAGCTGATCTTTCCTCTCTAGGCTACTATCAGTGCAAATTCTTGTCTTTATTCCAGGGACAGTCACCTTTCACTTATGTGCTAAATGAAAACCTGGGACTACAGGTGACATCTATTTCATTAATAAAAACAAGTTTTACAAAGTATAATCTTGTAAATGAGCTGTAGCTTTAAAAACATAGCATGGCCTATTCCAAAATAAGGACCTTCAAGAGACCAGAGGCCTGTTAGAAGCCAGAAATGTTACACATCTGCTGCTATGTGTCGTGAAGGCAAAGATGGATATATATTGGTACCATATGGGAAGGAATTTGACTCTGAAATCCGGCTTTGTGGGTATTTCCTAAAATAAGTTACCAAGTTGGTAGGATAAATAAAATCAAAGATAAATGGCTTTTTAAAAAATCAGAAACCTCATCTGAAAAATTAAATAATCCTCTACCAAAAAATAATATATTTTGATGTGTGAAACATGTTACAGCAACTCCTCTCAAATGACGTCTTGAGGCAGATCACAGTTACAGGCATAGAACAGCTTACAATCAAAGTGAAGCATGTGAAAAACTGTGTGAGGAGAAAGTGATTTCCAGGTCACATTCTTGAGAAGATGGAGGTAGAAACCAAAGCTGAAATTGGATTTCAGTTTGTGACTGGACTAGAAAGTCCCTGATCCTTTCTAGATTCAAGGATCCAATTGTGCTACAGAAGAGTAGAGTGGGACTACAGTTTACACAGCAGCACCCCATCATACACCTCCAGAAGCAGGTGTGCCCACTACTCTTGCTCCACTCTACTTGAGACCTGCTATCCTGAGTCGCACTGAGTCCAATGGCTTGAAATAAAGATGCCCAAAGGAAAGACCAGACGTCTGCAGAATCAGGTCCAAACCTTTGTCAGAATTAACTGTATCACCAATTCTTCCAGGGAAGAGCATGAAAAATATCAACCTCCCCATTCACAAGTGAGAGAGGAATGGTGTGGGGGGCAAAGTCATAAGAATTGGGTTTTCTTAGGAAAAAAAGGAAGCAAGAGTTGAATTAGCTGGCAGTGCTCAGCTCAGAATGAGGAAGTAGCTAAGGCACTATCTAATTTAGGAGAGCTCACTAACCTTGTAAAGCATTGATTAATCTAACTAATCTTGTGTAATCACATTGTTTCTGAAGTAATAACTAACCCTATCTTTAAGAAAAGAGAGGGTGGTTTTCTTAATCAGTTTATAGCTATAATTTCCAAACAGGAAAATAGTCTTAAGGGGAAAATATCTCAGGGAGTAGATACAGTAACTAGATCTAGAGTCAGTAGAAGCAAGTCTATACTTATGAAATTAAAACCAATATATTACCAAGGGACCCCACTGGAAATGATGAACAAAGGGGAAAACCTCTCTCCTCCTGGGGTAGGATACATTAAAGTCCCTCAGAAGGGCAAGAGATCTCGTGAGGAAGCTTCTGTCCTCAAATCTTTAACAATATCCCCTCTGCCCTCAGGAGGGGGGACCGTTTTCTCTTGTTATTAGGAAACACACTTGCGAACAGTTTGCGGAAGGAGTGATGAAAGCCAAGTCGATGCTGAGGCCCCATGTGTACCGGCGGGTGACAGAGCACACCTGAGTGATCTTTACTCTAAGGTTTGCTTTAGCTTTATTTTAAAAAAGAAAAAAAAATACAGAATTTCATAATATGATAGGAGATTAACCAGGGTTAATATATTGCACACTGTTATCTTCCAATTCCTTGCTCAGAGTACAAGATATAGGCATGCGTAATTGATCAGACACTATAAGCACAAACTGGTTTTTTTCGGTGAACCCAAAGAAGGCAGTAGTATAACTATGTTATCTATCTTATGTATACATCTATTGTCTTTTGGGGTTCAATACAACCCGGCATATGTAAAAAATGACAAAAGAGGGAGACAAAAACTACATCTAGTCTCTTTGATTAATTTTATGTAGGATTTCTTTGCATACAACATGGCATAGAAGCCGCTTTTCTAGGTTACACTCATAACAAAAACCTCAAGCCACAGGGTTCCAACAACCAAGGGGCAATGGTAGTGTAGGTGAACTGTTGGTTAGAGACACATGACTGCCTCTGCTCAAGAATTCTGCCTGGGGTGTTGTCATTATTCTAGGTTTGAGTAGCTTCTCTCTAGAACTCACTAGCTTGCTGCTACATAAGCACACAATGGCTCTTAAGGTTTCTGCGGACACTCATTGTTCAAGTCAGTTTTACAGGGAAACTTGATGTTAGGGAAATCCCTACATGCATAGCAAGTACTATGGGTCACAAGGTGAAGGACAGGATAGAAAATGTTTTCTCAGAAGGAAAGAGGATGTTTGGAAAAAATTTTATAAACTCTCACCAATGGAAACCTTGAATGTGATCAAGAATGGAAAGCTTGACTCATAATAAATGGGTAAAAAATTTCAAAATAGTTAACCCATTTAACTTTTCTAAAGACTGAAAGGAATTGTTCATGGGCATAAAAGAGTAACATATTTTAACTGAGTATATAGGGTTTGGTGAACAAGCAGTTGAGACATCAAGGACAATTTTTATTTTTTGTGTTTTGAAAACAAAGAAAACGCCTGAGGAATGAGTGTACAAGTACTTCTTGTTGAACACTCTCATTCAAAGGGTGGCTTGGGACTGAAGATGAGCAGAACAAAGCTTGAATAACTCAGATGCACTCGCTGAGCCAGGCCCTGACTGTGTTTGTTCATATTTCTTAGTGGTATACACCCAGAGGCGAGGTTAGCATGTTGTTAAGTAATCAAAAAAAAAAAAAAAAAAATATATATATATATATATGTATTTGACTAGCTAGGACCTAATGAGTTGAGTTGAAATAGTGAGAGAATTCATATTTTACTAGGAATTTCCAAGGAAAAAAAACAAAAATAGCCTCCAAAATGACACAGCTGGCATATTTTTTATTATAGATTCATATATATATATCTTCATCTATACTGAACTAGATGGTAACCTAGAGATGCTACCCAAATATCAGAAAAGAGAGAGAGAAAAATATTTCCCCAGTGACTGAAAAAATATCACCTATTAACTTATACTATTTTAAAAGATGCAATGAAGTGTGGCTCTGTTTTAGAAAAACTCAAACCAATTTAATTTTAAATTAATTTTAGCTTTAAAATTTCATCAGAAAATACAATAAATCATTGTCTGGATTTCCAGTCAATCTAATTTACTGTTTTTGAAATTTAACAAGAATAAATTAACTGCATTCATACAGGTATGAAATAAATTTAATTTACCTATTTTTTATATCAATTATTTGGGCATTCATTCATACGAAGTTGTTTAAGAGTTGCCTAACCAGTTAGCCTTAGTTTCCTTTCTATAAAAATAGAATTATTAGGTTCTTATGATCATTAAATAACTATATAAAAACTTAGAACAGTTCTTGGAACCAAGCAAATGCCAATAAATATTGGTTATTAATTTGTAACATATTATACTCTAGTCTACCCACCAAATAAAGACAAATGGGGGTAATACAATACACAGAAAAATAAAAGAACTTTGATTCTCTTCAAAATTTTCTTTCCTAAAGCTCCTTCCTCAGTGGCATAGTGTTTTTTAATTTGAGTAACTGATATTTTCTCAATCTTAAATAAGATGTAATAAATAATTAGCAAAATAAAAACCATTAGAAATTTTCTAAATAGACATAAGCAAACACCAGGTCTATTGTGTGAGTACCACTTTAAAAAATCCCTTAACTTTCCTCAGTGTGCTTTTTAACTCTAGTATTTCATGAGATGTTTATTTTTCTGCTATAAGCATGGGTACGGATGTATCACTATGGTATGATGATTTTATCTCTTTGGGGAAGATGCCTAAAAAGGAGAACAGTTGGATCAAATGGAGCCTCTGATTTAGCTTTTTGGAAATCTCCATACTGATTTCCAAAGTGGTTGTACCAGTTTACACTCTCATCACCAAGGGACAATGGTTTGTTTTTTCCTGTAGCCCAGCCAGCATTTGTTACTGGTTGATTTCTTGATGATAGCCATTCTTTCTGGAATGACATGGAATCTCCATGCTGATTTAATTTGTATTTATTGAATTACCAGTGGTGTTGAATATATTTTATCTATTTATTGGATATTTGTAGTAGCCCATATGCACATCACTGGATGGTTGAATGAATAAAGAAAATGTGGTGTGCGTACACAGTGGGATCCTATTCTACCACAACGAAGATAAACTTGAGACATCTTGAGGTAGATGGATGCTCTTTGAGACTATAATCTTAAGTGAGATAAATCAGACATAGAAGTTTAAATATCACATTGCTTCCCTTAAATGAGACACCCAAAGTACAAAGAAGGAGAAAATAGAGAATACACATGAGGAAGTAGGAAGATCGTTTGAAATCACAGTGGGAACAGGATTTTACAAGTGTGGAGCGAGAGGAGGATTAGACGGAAGTAAAGAGATGGGGACAAATAAGAATTATGATGTGTTATGTGCGTGGGCAAATTCTCCATAAAGGAAGTGTTCACTATATGTTGCAAACATATGCTGTCTTTAAAAATATAAGAAAACAAACTATAAAATAAATGCTTATTTTCATTATGATAGAAAAATATAAACTTGTGCAGTAAAATGTAAAACTTTAAGCATACATTTTCATATCTGATGTGACTCTTTCTCTTCTAGATTCAATTTATGGCCCTAACGGAGACCCTAACTACTATTGCCAGAAACAAAACCAACAAACTTGAGGATGAACAAGGAACCATCCCTTCCTTCAGCAGGCACGCAGTCTGGACAGAAGGTGCAGGAGCGTGAAAATTGCTAACTAGAGCAGAACACTACACCATGTGCCATTCTCCGCCCTTCGCTTGCGCCCTTACAACCAGGAGTCACCTGGTTCACTGGCTCTCTGCAAATATGCAGCCCCAGTTTACATTGTGTGCCAATGTACATGGTGTAAATCCTTAGCGTGTGGCTGATTCAAACTACCAACTACTAAGTTAGCTTTTCAAGTTCCTAGTACTTGTTTAACAATCTGTTCTTGTCAGGACCCACCATCCATCTTGGCATAGACTATTCACCTTCTAAAGTTGGATTAGCACATCTTAAAACATCTATTTCTAACCTCCTTTATGTACACATTTTAAACTTTTTCTGATGCTATTTGCACAAGGAAGTCTTCTTCCTTTCCTCACTATTTTTCCCCAGGAACCTGGATCTCACCCAATGTCCAGAGTGCCTATGTGCTTCTCCGCCTCCTCCGTGAAGTTGAGAGCACCTTAAATCAGACTCAGTGCCTCATCTTGTTGTAAAGACAAAATCAACATATGCGTGAAAATAAATGGCAGGAGAAAGGGCTACATACTCTCAGCATTCAAACAAGAAGGGTAAAGGTAATAAGAAAGGTCTGGCAAAGAAGATCTCATTTAAACATAGGCTAGAAAACTGACCGGTTTTTCAGACTGGAAGGTGGGGAGAATGTTCCACTGGAGAGGTGAAGTTGGAGAATATACACATGACACAAAGCTCAGGAGCAAGACTTTGGAGTTACCAGGGCCCAAGGTTAGAGCACTACATCTGATGTTGGTCACCTGTCTGCTTCAGGAATAAGAAAAATGGTATAAAAAGGAAAAAAAATGAATTTAATTTGTTTGATCAAACTAGAGAGAGAAAGCTAATCTGCCTTTCACGAAACTCACAGAAGTGATACTATTTGTAGGAACTATGACTCGCTTAGAACAAAAGGTAAGATGTGCAGCTAGGATTCGGGCCACCAGACGCGTACAGTTCGCATTTTCCAGTTGTGCTGCATCCTCAAAGGATCAGGGCTCAGGGTAGGGGCAGTTCTGCTTTTCCTCTCTGACTATTTGCCCATATTAAGCAGGGGGTTGAGGAATTGCTTAAAAAACAGATCAGGAGGCTGATGCTGTGATGCTGTGATGTTGGAACTGAGAAACAAATATTTGAAGCTTTCTTAAAAATTTCTAAATTTAAGGAAACCTTATTGCAATATTTAATGGCAAGTGGACCCTTCATTATGAAAGGAGGTTAGTTACAAGGCAGAAAGAATAGTGAGAAAGAACATAGAGAGCTGAGAGTCAGAAGGCTGCAGTGAGAAGCCTACATTAATTCGGTAAATAACCAAGAACAAAATACTAAGCGATACTAAGCAAAATGCTAAGTGGCAGATCTGTGCTTTAGGAAGATTGCCCTGACAGGAGTATGAAAAACCTGTTGAAAGGACAGAGGTAAAAGAAACGTGAAAACTAAGGAGAAACTAAACTGGGGAGTTTTACTGAGAGGATAAATTGAAGGTGGCGAATTTAAGAAACATGTAGCTAAAAGTTACAGACCAGAGACATGAGGGCTGCATTTACTCTTCAAATATAAACAAATAGTAAGCCTAATCCAGGTAGATCTTTGGCTTTTGAATCCTTCCTTCTCTTTCCTTCCTTCTTTCCGTCTTTCCTTCCTTCCTTCCTCTGTTCCTATTTTTACATCAACATTGAAAAGAAAAGAAACTCTTTCTTTACTACCACAGTTGATAGTAAAGCCAATATCACTATTTATTTCCAATATTTCTGCCAGGGAACCACATATATCTTATTAACACAAAAAGCTTTTTTACATTAAATGTGACATATACAAGTATCATGTTTTGCATTTTTAAGTACTGTGGAATAAAATTTTCCATCAGTTTTTTAAAAGTATCATGTGAAATAATGTATCATTATATACTGGTGATTCTAAAAATAAGTTTATAAACAAAAGTCAGACTCATGCATCCAACCAAGGGTTATACAAGCCAGATGACACCGGTAGTAATTCTTCTACAGCACACCATATAATTACAAACAAACTCTCTCTGGCTTGATCATCTGCCCCCTTTTCAAAGCAAAGTCACATGTTTGGTTTTAATCTTTAATGGGTAAGTGACCTCTGAAATACAAAAATGCCAAACAAGACGTGCTCTATCTCAAGTCTCATCATGAAGATAGCTTCAGTGTAGAGAAAATCAGGGTAAGTAGGATGCATTTCATAATATTTTTGCTTCCCAGTTGTTAAAACTTCTCAAATTTAGGGTAATGGAGAGCTCAGAGGGAGGGGTTCATGAATAAATTTACCATACTGAGATGTAACCCATGATTACATGGATTTTGCAGGTAAAACTGTACATTAATCTAAGGGATCTTAATAAGCCATGTGTGCCTTTTTACAAGTTAGAGAATTCTGGATAAACTGGTGGTATTATAACTTCTATCTTCTCATCTTTGTTACCACAATGTGATGAAAATGAGGCTCATTATGGGTCTTTTCCTAGTGTAAGCCATCTTCAGTTATCACCTTCGCTGTGAATTCTTGATGGAACTTAACTTGCTTCTGTATCCATATTTATAAAACTAATAATTACCCTATGTATTATATTGTATTTTAATGATTTCCTAACTTTGTTTTCCCTCAAAAAGTGTACTGTCTTTCATCTGCATATATATCCATAACTTCAAAATCCAGAGTCCTTCACATGGTAGGCCCTCTATTAAGGTTTTTAAAAATAATCCAGTGTGGGCTTACATTTAATTTTTCTGTTATGCACCCATGCCTGTGGAAAACACAGCCACTTATGAAGTACATTTGCCACAACTTCTGGGGAAGAAATATTACCCATTTCATTATGTAACCACAAGTGCTCATTAGGAGACGGAAGGACACTTAGAAGTCCAGCAGTGCAATGTGATGTGTGGCGATAAACAGATATTATCTTTTTAATGTGCAGCTTAGGTGTAGAAATTTTTAAATTAACACTAGACACTTTTTATTGCATATGGATTGAACACCAGTTGAGAGGAAATGTTCCAGTACTTTACTAAATGCAATTTAAAACATACTTGTTTGTGTTACATTGCTCAGGGAGCTAATTCTAGATAAATGTAAAATTTCAGTCCAAAAACAGTTCACTGAAGGCTAGGCATTAATATGAGGGTGGGTTTATAGCTGCACTTTTAATAAGAATGTTTTGATAAAGAAATGGTTTTGAATTAGTAGTACAAAAGTGCAATTCTTCTCAACAGAGACACGGACTATAAATCCCAAGTGGAAGGACTAAATTGGACAGTTCGTTCAGTGGACACACACCTAGTGAAAAGACAAGTAGTCATATCAAATGCATAAAGCTATCTCCTCCTAAGTGTATTTTGAGGGTTGTAGCAAGTAATGGAGTACACATATTCCCCTTACAACGTAATCCAGCATGGTAACTTCTCTGAAGGCAGCCACATTACCCATTTGTTATGCATTTATTATCCATTCAAGAGATGCAGGAAAGAGGGGAAGACCCTTCCTCCTGAGTACACCTTCTGTACAACTGTTCGTTTGTGTAAGACATGCTCATTCACTCAAGGCTGGCATTTGAGTCACCACCCTTAATTATAATTGTTGGCTCCAGTGAGTAATCTGTGGATGCTTTTGAGTTGCTGCCAAAGATAATATATCATAGGGAGGGGGCGAAGCTTATGGGAAGAGAAGCTCTTTTCCCATAAATGATGAATCAATCCATTAGATTTGTGATAATCAATGCTCTGAATCCTTTTCATGTCAAAGCAGAGGGAGGGAAAACCTTAGTGAAGTGGCCAATCATTATTAATTCATTCATTGGAGTAATATTAATCATGAAGAGCTAATGTGATATTAATGTGACTATAAGCAGGCTTCAAAAAGAATTGAACTCTAGAATAGAAACATGGCATAGGTTTTGTTTTCTAATTTAGTTACCTGACAGGGGATTTCTGAAGATTTTGAGGAAAGAAGGCAATATCTGCATGCTTTATGCTTGAGTGTGGGAATATGGGAATTATACTGAGAGCTCACCTGTAAACTTCCTGTGGCCCCAGGCTGTCTGAGACAGTCAGCACTCTGGCAGGGAACTGTTCTTCCAGGAACTATGTATTGCTGAGGCTTCTGAGGCATGAGAAGCAGGGGGACAGGTTTCTGGGAACAGAATCCAGTCTTCAGTGATGCCTGTCACTCCTTCAATGAGATTTGAAGGAGATGAAAAAGTAGAAAGCCAAAGCCTGACTTTCTCAGACTTAAAAACCTTTCTGGAATTAACTTAATCAAATCTCTTCAAATGTACAATGAGGACTCATTTGTGAAGACTTTGATGGAAAAATCCAGTGTTTCAATTCTATCAGAGAAACTGGTCAATGTTCGTTCCAGATGTCTTAGCCCTAGTTTAGCGTACTTTCTGTAAAATGATGCAACAGGTGGATAATCCAGGACACTGAGGCCATAGAACCCGACAAGTAGGGTAAGACCTGATCTTCACTTATGTACCAGTTCATCTCTTTGCTGCTTTTATAAAACCAACCAGTTCAGAATTCCTCATGTGAATCTCATTGTTCTCAGCCTTACTGATGTCCACATCTCGGCCTAGACTCTCCATCCTCCCCAACTGAAGACCAGCTTTCTCCTGTTTTAAAATTCAGGTGAAGCACCCTTTTCTCCAGGTGCCCTGTTGTTGGCTCACCGTTACGCAGTTCTCTCCCTGAAGTTTCTGTGCACATATCTATTAGGCTACTGACAACACAATCCAAGTAACCATTTGCCTTTCTCCCACCAAACCATGAATTTTTTCAATGATTAGCAGTGTTTCTTACTCATCTTTGTATTCCCAGCCTTTAGCTAAATACCGGCCACAGGTGGAAGTAGTAAAACATTTAAAGAATATTCAGAATAAGCTGAATCCATGAACAATATCTTAGCACAATATTTAAATAGAAGCTTCTTATTTTTATTCTAAGTTCTGATTAATCTTACTATGTGCATCAGTACGTAGCCACACAATTTATATTCCCATTGACCTTTTGATTTTGTTGCCCATTTTACAATTTGTGTATTCCTTGGCAATTGCCAGTATTGGCTTTCATAATTCAACTTTCTGCCATGCAGTTTAAGGTTTCATTACCACTAGTGTTATTTTCTTCCAAAGAAGTACTTCTTTGGTTGGTCCTGTTTCCATACATTTGGGAGATAAACCTTACTGATATAACTTATTGTCATAAATTATAATTGTTCCATCTTTAAACTGATAATAGTTAACTACAATCTTCTGATTATAAATTATGTATATATGAATATATGTATATAACTTCCAAAGTTTGTTTTTCACAAACTCCTCCTCAGGCTTCTGAAACGTGAAATGCCTAAAAGCAAACAAAAAAAATAGGCAAACCTATAATTCTTCATGCATGCTTGTCCTCTTCCCCATGAATCCTTCATTATCTGTAGGCTAGAGACTGTGTGGTTCACTTCTTCCTCCAAACGATCTCTGAGAGTTTCTCTTCTTTACATCGCAGAGTCATCTCTTCTAGACCCTTATCATTTTCTGTTCAATTTCAGAGAAGGCCCTGAATTAGCTTTCTGTCTTCCCACCGCCCCCCCAAGGTGTCCTCTCCACTCTAAAAGAGGCCTTTCATAGCATGGTTCCCTGCTTAAGGGCTTCAAATAACCCTTGATTCTTTACAGGATTAAGTCTGAAATTCTCAGGCTGGTACACAAGGCCTTTTCTAATCTATTCCCCAAAGACACTTCCATGTTCACTTCTGCCATGTGAAATTTGCTGTCTTTCATATGCAAGGTTAAAGTATTCTCATACTGGGAATGGTCTGTGAAGGTAACAAAGAAATATTTGCAAAGCACCAAGGGTTATGTTGGGGTTTTCTATATGTCATCTTTTATTACTTTCACAAGAATTTCAGGAGGAAGTTCTAATTACCCCTGGAGCCAGACGCCTTGGATTCAAGTACTGTCCCCATTACCTCAGTAGTTATCTTTGTGTCCTTGTTTACCTGTCTTTAAAATGAAAGTAATGGTGGTATCTTGTTAGTAAAGTGGCATGTTTATTGAATTAATGTATGCAAGGCACTTATAACAGTGTGTGGCATGTAGTTTACAGGTTAATTGAATACTTCTGCATACTGTGCTCTTTATATATTCAATCCAATATATTGGCTTCATCTCTTGGTGAATGACTCAAATACATACAATGTTTTGTTGTTTTGTTATTTTGTTTTGTTTTGTTTTGTTTTTTGAGACAAGGTCTTATTATGTAGTGCAGGCTGGCCTTGAACTCAGTGCTCCTCCTGCCTCAGCCTCCCAATTGCTGGGATTACAGGTATATGTCACTTTGCAAGGCACTTATAACAACTTTTATCTTTACTAGCTCTTCTAAACGCTACTCACAAATTTACAAATGGACATTGAATAATGTACCTGAATATCTACTGACATTAAAATATGCATGTTAAAAGCCAAAGCCCTTGTGTATTGGTTTTTGTTCCTTTCCCACAGCCTTCAGAGTGAATCACTAGTTCTGTTAATCTATTACCTTCTTTAGTACTAACACCCTAGTACAGACCAATTAACCTGTACCTGAATTAACTAAATAGCAGATGAATTGCTTCAAATTAGAATGTATTTTAAACTGAATGAAAATAAGACATGGTGTTATCAAAATAGTAAGCAATAATGAGAAGAAATGTATAATACCACATACCTGTATTCAAGTGAAGAAAACTCTCACATCAATGACCATATCTTCTGCTTTAGCAAACTAGAAAAAAGGAGAGAAAGTTAAACTAAAATAAACAGACAAAATTAATAAAGAACAGAGCATAAATTAATTTAATAAAAAGTAAAACAATAAAGAAAATCATTTACTTTTATGAATAAGGTTAAATCTTGAGATAGACTGATAAAGAAAAGAGAGAAGGCACAAATTACCAGTATCAAGAGTGAAAAGCATGCTTTGAAAACTCTCTCACAAAAGTGTAAATTGGGGGAGGCTGGGACAAGAGCAGCGTAGGGAGATGAAAATAGTCAATGTGTGTTCTGTAATGTATTGAACTGCTAAAATTAAGCCTACTAATCCATAAAACCAGTATGTTTTCACACTGATAAAAATGTGAAACAAAAAAAAAAATCAGCAATGTTTTTGCATATTAAAAGACTTAAATAAGAGAAGACGTTAAAGCATTAATGATAGTTAATCATCATTGAGTAAAATCTCTTACAAAATGATGAGAGAGATGTCTTCACTAGAGATTCCATAAATACTGTGGTAGATTGAGAACTGGGGCTCAGCTTGTACTACCCAGCTGAACTGAACCAGCGTGGTGCTGGCTGTGGGAGGCCACCTGAGGATGGTTGCTAGAATCTTAAGAGGCAGAACTGGAGAAGTGAAGCTGTTGGAAACTGTAGGAAGCTGTTGGTTCTCTTGGAGGAGCTTGTCATGCTGGCTTTTCTGATAAACTTGGCTGTTCTCATTGTCGCAGGAGCTCAGGACACTGCTGTTGCTGAGAATGGCTCCGGTTACCTTTGGGAGAGCTCTGGGCCTCACTTTGAGCACCCCTTCCTAGCTCTGGAGGGGAAGAAGGCTCACTGCCCAGTCCCCTGGAGAAGCTTGTCACACTGGCTTTCCTGATGTGGACACAGCTGTTCTCATCTTCGGACAAGGAGCCTGAGACCTCACTGTTGCCGAGGATGGCTGTGGTACTTTTCTGGGGAGCTCTGGTTCTTACTTTGAGCATTGCTTCCTGATTCCAGTGCAGATCCCTCAACCTGCTAGAGCAGATACTTCACCCCGCTGGCACAGAGATTCTAGTTTCTACCACTGACCTTTGGGCCTTCCCAGTGCAGATCCATGAAATGGGTCTGCATGAAACATTGTCGTGGGCTCTTGGCCTCCAGTTGGACTAGTGGGGGGCATTGTTATGAGCTCTAGGGCTTCAGCTGGACTCATGCAGGACATTGCCATGTGATCTAAGGCCTCATTTAGATTCTTTGGTCTTTAGTATGTGGAAAGATTTCCTGTATTCTTTGTATGTCACTCTTTGGGTGACTATTATAAAAGAGTTATATAATTAAGTGTTTTGATTGTATTGTTTCCTCTTGTAAACCAAAAAGTACAACAGATATTAAAAGAGAATAAGGAATTTTAGGGAAAATACTATATCAATAAATTTGCAACTTAAAGGAATTGATAATATGAAAAACATAAACACCAAAACTTATATATATATATATATATATATATATATATATATATATATGAATGAATTTTCTGTTTAAATCTTTCCTTAAGAAAATGCCAGGCCCAGGCCCAGATGGCTTAACTGGTGAATTCTATCAAATATTTAAGAAATACATTATAATACATTAGACCACTTTTATACAAAGTTTCTCAAGGAATTGAAAAGTGTTTCCCGACATACTTCATGAGGTGTACATTCTAATATCAAAATCAGAAAAGTACATTCAAAAACTATGTAGCAGTAATACTTACAGATAGATATGTTTTTAGCAATGACATAGATGTAAGATATACATAATGTAAACATGTTTTCAACACAACTTTAGTGGGATGTGGTGGTGCACGCCTGTAATCCCAGCACTTGGGAGGCTGAGGCAAGAGGATCATTGTGAGTTTAAGACCAGCCTGGGCTACAAAGTGAGTTCAAGCCAGGCTGAACTGCATAGCAAGACCCTGTCTCAAAAAGACAAAAAATAATAAAAAATAAAATAAACAAAACTTTAGTAATTTATATCCAGAAATATATTATATTTAATGTATTGTGCCAAGATTTATTCCTGGAATCTAAGAATTGTTTAATCCACAAAAAATCAATCTAATCCACCAAATCAGACCAGATGAGTTCAACACATCTGCTATAACAAAACACCAGATGATAGAAATATTTTTTCAGAATTCTGAAGGCTAAGAATTCCAAATTCAGGATACTGACAGATTCAATGCCTGGTGAGGACCTTCTTTCTGGTACACAGATGGCCTGTCTCACCTTGGAAGTTAAGATTTCAAGACAGGGATTTTGCAGGAACAGAAATATTTAGACCTTAGAATAGACTAAAAATTTAGAAATGATCATTTTAGACATACAAAAAGAATCTTATAAAATCCAACAATTATTCATAATAGAAATACCGTTCTGTAAGACATTCTTCAGAAGCTCTTCTCTTGTAGTGAGCAGTATAGTATCTTACTTGTTAACCAATTATATACCTAATTTAGTTTTTGTATGCTCTGTGAGAGCATAGATAAGCAGAAATTTTCTTCCTAGTGGATAATGCAATAGAAAGAAGAGCTCCCCAGATATTTAAACCAAAAAAGGCTATTCTTTGAGAAGTTCCTATTTTGTCACATTGGCACTGATTTCAGTATTACTGATGGTACCGTTATTCATGAGTCATTCTAACGCTGTTTCTGTGGAAGCATGGTATAGTCGCTGCCCAGAGGTACTGAGGAGAGGACTCTGCGGCTGGGTGGATGGTGGTGGAGGCCGAGTCACGGGAAGTGTGGGAGGCGCGAGCTTTGCTTTTGTTGCACCACTGTGTGAAGTACAGTGCTACAGAAGTGGCAAAGTGCTTATTTTTTAAAAATGCAAAAATGTTTGTATAATGTAACTTTATGCTTCCAGACAATAACATATGTTAAATAGCAAGAAATGAACTTATTGAAAAGTGATCTACGGTGGAGGTTTGTTTTGTTTGTTTGTTTGAAGTACACTAAGGAAAATAGATACATGTGAATCTTGCTGCAAGGTGTAAGGTTAAAGCCAGAGGAGAGCTCACTGAAACCTACAGAAAACTTTGGATGTGCCAGGCCATGGTGTTTATATTTTGTTCTTTGATTAAAAGAGAGACCCCAGCAATAGAAACTGAGTCACTTGGTTGCCCTCTGTACACATTATTCTCTTGTGTTCAACTTTGCTAATTCTCTGGAATTTTCCTACTCTTTAGTATAATTGTCATGATTGAAAAATAGTTTGGAGAAGGTGGGTCATGCAAACAGTGTAACAGTTCTGTGGAAAAGGAAGCCCAATCCACTTTTCAAGCATGCTTTGTTTTAAGCCATAAAGACACAGGTGTACTTTTGTCACATTCTGCTGGCCAGAATTTTGGGGAAGGAACAAGAGGACTGACTGGAAAATAAGTTATTTTGATCCAATCTCATGTTCATCTTTCACTGATGAAATGTTGCTTACTCCTTCCATGTGTCTCTTACTTGCCCCTGAGTGTGAACCTCCAAGTGCACTTATTTATTTTTATCTCCTCAAGGTAACATTTAAAATATGTGTTAAAGTAATGAATCACATTTTCTTCATTATTAAATTTACAGGGATTTAATTGTACTTTGTAATTTATTTTTCTTACTAGCCAAAAGCTCGGTGCATTGTTTTTGATGAATTAGGCACCCGTATGAACACTGTAAATCAGGACAGTGCTTATCATTGTTGCTCTGAATTCTATCGGTAGTCATTTCTTCATTTTCAAGACCTACGCTCACCCTAGAAAACACTTGCTGCATGATTTGGTCAGTCATTTCAATTCCATGTGTTTGTATGCTGTCACAGTTTCTCAGACTACAGGAGTTATATACTGAGCTTCTCTTTTTGTTTGCTTAGAGCATGGTATATGGATATTTTGGCCATTAAAATGTGAAACCGCTTCTTTCTTTACAGTATGTGACCAAATCTGTGTGTCTGTGATATTAGTAAACACATGCTATACCTGTATTTCTTATCAAGAGCCTATTTAGTTTTATTCTCAGTAGGGTTTCCTGGACTGTACAGTGTTTATATAATCCAAACTACTTATACGTAAGAAGATGTGTATATTACAGACTTACATATCTTAAAATATGACTTACATATTTTAAAATACAGACTTAACAATTACAGACTTACATATTTTAAAAGTATCAATTCCCTTATTTGCTGCAAAGACCAGTGTGTAGATATTTGCTTTTTAGCAATATTTTTAAGTGCTCCATTTTAATGCCAAGGAGTAAGTCTTTCGGCAACACAAACTGGTCAATAGTAGGAAATGCAGGTATGTTCAGGTTAGGCCAACAATGTTCTGCCTTTTTATGCTTCTTTCTGTCAACACTAATGAAGTCAACATTGCCTGAATGTCTGAATAATGAAACACATCCCTGTTCAACAGTATGTAACTGAAAAAGAGACAAAAAATAAAGGTAGTTTTTCTAAAAACAAAAAAAAAGAAAAGAGAAAGAAATTCAGCAAAGCAGAAATAGAGGGATGGTACTCAATCTACATGTAAAAAGAAATCTCATAGCTAACTTCATACTGCCTGGTGAAAAGCTATACGATTTCCTCCTAAGATCAAGAACAAAATAAGTGTATCTTTTACAACTTTGATTAAACATTTTGTTTGATATTCTAGCTGGTACAGTACAATAAAAGAAAAAAGTCATCTAGATTGAAGAGAGAAGTAAAATTGCAATATTTCACAGGTGACACAACTATTTTATTGTAGGCTATTTAATGAAATCTACAGAAGAGCTGCTAGAACTAAAAATGAATTTGGCAAAGTTACAGTTTTTAAGATTAATATTCAAAGTTCAATTGTATTTCTATGCATTAAAATGGTTGGGTACTTAAATTTTTAAAATATTATTTACAATAACATAAAAATATAAAATATTGAGGGAGGTATTTGACAAAAGGTGCACATGATCTATAACTTGAAAATTATAAGGCATTGTGGATGGAAATTCAAGATAACATAAACAACTAGAGAATAACTGAAGACCCAACATCACTGAAATGTCAGTTTTATCTACATAAATCTGTAAGTTTTTGGGATAGAATGTGATGATCTGGGGTTTTTTGGTTTTGAAATAGGGTGCTCATTTCATTCATCTATACATAGGTCAACACTTACAAAATTGTACATTTTAAATATCTGAGATTTCTCTTTCATCCTGATTGCACCTTAGTAGAACTATTTTACAGACAAGTAAAACCTCCTTAATAATTCCCCATGGGTTTTATCGGATAGGGTTAGTTTCAAGTGTTTGGTAGAAAAGTGTGAGCTTTAAGGTTTTCTTAATGGCTAAATCACTTAACAGTGAAATCACTTCACCTTATTGAATTCTGGTCCCCCCATCTATCCAAGAAGAGTAATAAAACTGGCTGAAATGGTTGTCGCTAGAATAATTATAACATTTTACTTAAAATGTCTAGGATAGCACCTGAAACCAGGTATTTAAAAAGCTTTAAACTCAAGGTAAGCAGTGACCATCTATTGCCTTAGAGATTAGTCACTACTTAAGAGGAAGAGAGTAGAGCATTAAAGGACTATTCCCTTAGTTCACACTTTGCCTAGGGCTTATGCTGAGTTTATGTCATTAAATAATTTATGGAACCTTATGTCATACAATTTAAAAACATACAGATGTTCACAATAGGCACCGTGATTTATTACCATTACCTGAATTTTGCTATATTTTTGTTCACAAAAATTTTGTTTATACTGTCACAGCGTTAATATACTAAGATATCTCTGTTGCCATTGACTTTTCAAAAATTGATGGATTTGAACCTAAAGCAAATATTGATAAACCATATATGTCATTTGAAATGTACAGTTTTCTTTTCTCTAGAGCAAATACAGCAAATGCTTACATTTATCTATGAATTTCAGTGGTGAGTGTTACTAGCTTTATGACCATGGATGAGCCAATAATATTCCTAAATCTATATTTCTTAGTTTTTGTCAAGTAAGGTTTAGATCACATGACTTCCAAACCTGCTTCAAAATCATATTGCTAGAGTAGTACATGGTTATTTGAATTCTTTTAAAGTGCCACGAGCTAAATAATCTTGGTTATTCCAAAGACATTATTGAATATTAAAGATATTTGCATAACTATTGTTAAATTAATATCTACTTCCTGATGTCATTTTAAACATATGAAGTTTTTTCTTCGACAGTCTGGATCATCAAAGATCTCCAACTTGGAAAAAGAGCAGACTAAATCCACTGATAGCATTTTCATAATATCTGAAAGAAATCAATTTAAAATAAATGTCAATTAAAGATATTAGAGCCTGGCATGGGCAGGATGTCTATAGTATTATCTTAAATATTTTTTACAAATGTTCACAAAAATTTTATCTGGTTTGAATACATGGAATATTTACTTAAGATTATTCAGTTTTATTCTATTTAAGGTGATAAAATAAAAATGGATTCCCATGTGTTTGGATCTCTTCATAGCCCACATTTTATTTAAAGTTATAAAACAGGGAAACAAAAGAAAAAATAGGTAAGTGGGTTAATTTGCGTGTGCACATATGGATGTCATTGCTAAAATTTAAAAGGCTAATAAATGGTAAGTGATTGCATTATTCATTTGCCTTTGCTGTAAAGTTTTACCATTAAACAATAAAAGCTACCGTTTTTTGCCTGCTTGCTTAATTCATGTGTGTGTATTTGTAAATCCATACAAATATGCTTTGCTGAATAGAGCACTATAGAATTGAAAACAGAAATATTTAAATGAATGGTATCTTTGATTTTTAAGAACCAGATCAGGCATAATGAACATATGTGTATGTGTGTGTGTGTTATGTGTAAAAACAGAGCGAGAGAAATACAGAAGCATATAGTACATACATATACGTAAGAATATTTTTAATGAAATTTGTCAAAATCGCATTAGAAGTTGAAGAGGGCACTCACCGAATCTGCAGACCTCTAGATGATACCCACAATAATTTTTTTAGAAATGGAAAAATAATTATAAAATATATTGTGTTAATAAATCAGGAAAGGCGCTTGAAATAATCTCATAAAATGTTATAGCTTAAATAATGCCCTTCATCAGTATTCTTTGTTTAACATTTTATGTTTATTGATAAATGAAGATGCATTTAAATAATTCAAAGAAAACATTAGCTGCAAGCAAGGAATTAATAATTGATACAACTGGAAGGACTCTTTTCACTTGGGAAATAGATAATATTAGCTTAATGCGGGGCTGTAGGAACAGAGGAAATGTAATGGATCTGCTTGCTTTAAACTGATGATGGTTATTGTGGCCTAAAAGTTGCTACAAAGGCAAAAGCAGGACAGCTCGGCAAGTGCAATAGATCTCACTCCGGAGCTGATGGTGCAGACTGCGGTCGGATGCTCCCGATTTATACGTGGGAGGAGATCTAATGATCATGACATATACTGTGGAGATAAGAAAAATACAATTTAATCATACTGGAAAATTGAAAGAAAACCTTCTGAACATATCAAGAGGATAAAAATAGATTTTACTTTGCCCATTCATCGTGCTTGAGGCCAGAGACCGGTGAGAACATGGTTACCTTCTTTTTGACAAGAAACACCCACAGTGAGGTTTCAGTTAGAGTCACACAGTGATGTAGCCAGCGCTCCAGCCGCACATGTGGCGGCGCCAGCACCTTTGGGGAGTAATGGAGGATGAACGCCCCCAGACGCAGGAGACGCGTATGTTGGCCATTTTCACCTCACCTGTATTTGTCCTTCTCCAAATATTAGAGGAAACTGAGTCACACACATCTGGGAGTTTCCGAGGTCATTAATTGTATCCCCTCATCTTCTTTTCCATCTCCTTCACTCTTATACCCCAGGCAAGAAAGGTATTCTTGAGATTACCCAAAAAGCTCAAATTACTTCCTGATACACTCATCTTTGCCATTGGGAAGGACTCTTCCATTTCTAATCTGGCATAATTGAAAATCATGTATTGATAATATCTAGGTTTCACCCATGCCAGTTAAAAAAGAACCCCTGAATACCAAAAGGCATTTCACAAACCATCTCTCAAATTTGTCCCTTTTGCTTTAGAAGCATTAATTTCAAAAATGCAGACGTAAAAGTAGCTTCACAAAAATTACTTCCTTATTAAAATTTCAGTTAAATAAATGTATGAGTAAGTCCTACTAAACTACAGGAAGAAATAGCAGAAGGATTCAAAGATCTGAAGCCACAGATGTGAGCAGATGTCTGCCGCGCACTGGACCACAGCACTTTCTCGCAACCACCTCCAGACGCTGACCCCGCATGTGCAGAGTGCAATTTACTCCACGTGGTATTTTGAGCGCGCCTACAGTTTATTTGTCACTCCTTACTTTTTCTCATCTGGGATGAATTTCATTACACGTATATGTGTACTGCATAGAATGTTATATATTTAATTTTATAAATGTAATTGCGTTTCTCTCCCTACTTTTGAAATCTACCACTTATCTCTTCAGCAGCTATTCATTGACTCAAACATGAAAAATCAATCAGGTGTTAGTTCATTTGTATCTCTCTGTGTCGAGTATGTGTGGTTTGTGCTCAATGAAGCCATGTTTCAGGTAGTGGGAATGCCAGTGATACTTAATCTAAGACTGACTCCTTCGAACTCTCAGAATTTGTAAAGTCTACAGCCTATCACAAGGGCAGGACTGAATACCCAATTTACACTGTTCATCACATACTTGGCTTTTTAACTGAGGTAAAAAGAGCCTATGCTGATAGGAGAGAGGAGTGATTCTGTCATAACATGTAGCAGACTCAGGTGCCTGTTTGAAACCCTAGGCCTGGGACTCTGTTGTTGGGGTCCAAGACTAAAAGACATCTAGGTGGGGTTGGCTAGGAGGGAGCGGGAACAGACAATGTCATGAACAAGACCAGGGAGCAGCCACCTGGCTAGAGTGGGCCAAGTGCATAGCCTCAGACCCAGGCACAATTTTGCCTAACTGCTGGATACTGTGGCTTAGTTTGTTCTAATACCATATTGTAGAAATTTCTGTCCCTTGCCATAGAGAGTACAATTTGGCTGTCAACTCTAGAATTGCTCCACTATTGGCTAGTCAATGAAATTCATACCAACTATAGTCTGCATATATAATTTCTAGATCCTTAACATTTGCTATACCTACTTACTGAAGCACGAATAGCATTTTATGAGAACCACAATCATACCATATTTTGAGAGCTTAAGAAGTTAGAAATTAATTAATTAATTAATTGATGTGGTTAGCACATTCTACCCTTGCTCAAATACAGATGAAGTATTCTTAAAGTTTTAAATGAAGGATAATGACCACTGTCTCTCCCTTTTGCATCCTTAAGATATAAACAAGTGACACAATTGGAAAACAATACAGTGCAAGAAAAAAATCACATCATTAATGTTCAATAATATTTTCAACACATTGACACTTCTCTGTGACTGAAAAATTTGATGTAGAGAAAAAAATCCAACAACATCCAACCTATCTTTTCCACAGTAAATATCTGAGTGTGGTAAAACACTAACCTCCATCCATTTTCCTTAGGAGTCTCCTAACTTATTGAAAATGGCCTTTTCACCATGTAATGAGATTCCAAGGTTTGAGATTCTCTAACTTGAATTTCTGGCTTTGCTTAATGGGTTAATTGGCTATTTCTGCTAAGGTGTGTGTGTGTGTGTGTGTGTGTGTGTGTGTGTGTGTGTGTGAAGGCTAACCAATTCAAAGTGGTTTCTGATATAATAGAGGATAGAAATCCAGTGATCCAATTCTTTGAGCTGGATCTCTTGCAGACAGGAAGCTTTCCCCATACTTTACAGGAGCTGTACTAAGACAGCTGCAACCTCTTGGGTTTCAAAGTTCATATCACTCTCTCTCAGTCACAGTTGCTCATCAGCCTCTTCTATGGTATGTTTTAACTCACAGTGTTCATACTGTGGAAATTTGGGAGTTACAGTAGTAGAATGGGGAAAAGCCAGTTACTCTTTTCCAATGCCATGACAGTTCCTCTCAGTGTGATATTTTGCTAGATGAGTCAACAACGACAGCAGACACATATGCCCAGGAATGTGTTTTTGAAACTGTATGTACTGCTTTTAATAGCACAATTACAGCTGTTCAGTCAGTGATGCGTCTAAAATACAAAGGACTACAATGAGAAGCAGCCCAGCCGAGAGGACGAGGAGCAGCACATTGTTATTATTGCCAGCTCGTGGGGATGGAACATGTGGTCACTTTGCAAAGGTGAGTTACAGCAAGGAAGCGGGAATTTCAGCCAAAGGGTCTCTCACCGGATTTGCTTTTAAGCATTTATGTATGTTCTCTACTTCTGTCAACCCTTTTCTTTTTCCTTTCTTCTCTCTTCTCTTCTTGTTCTCTCTCTGTCTCACTCTCTCTGTGTCTCTGTTGGCCTCTCCGTCTCTGCCTCTTTCTCTCCCTTTCCTTCCCTTTTTGTGTTTCTCTCTTTGGGTTCACACCTGTATAAACACACATGCATAGACAGACAGACAGACAGACAGACACACACACACACACACACATTTCAAATTGTAAAATACAAACCATAATGAAGAAATAAAGTAAAGAAAAAATTAAGAGTAGGAAAATAAGATGTATACAAAAGGGAAATTAATTATAAAATATGCTCTGTAAAATTATATGCACTGGCTAGAGGGAGGTATGAGTTTTATTCTGAACTACATAAAAATGAGTTAAGGCAGCTATATTTTAGCTTCAGCAAGTCATTCTTACCTCTTGACTGACCGATATTGGTAGAATTTGGTTGTGGCTTAGAAGCACCAAGGCAAATATCGTTGCCTTTCCAACACAATATATAGTCTACAGAGCCTCTGTTCCCTTGGTGCTATCTTTACAGTACCTAGTTGCAAGTTACATCCATTAGAACACTAAGGCTACCCTCCCGCTGCAGTGCTCAGATGCCTGTAACAGCCAGAAGGTATCAGACAGAAGAGGGAGCACCCCTCCTCCTGCTCAGCTCCAGCCAGTCTTTCCTCACAAGAGTATAGGTGCAGTGTGGCCGGCGCTTGTTAACACTTTTCATTTATGGGCTCACTCAGATGGGGATTTTATCTCTACTCATTGCACCGAGCAGTGGGGTTGCTGTGAGTTTGCCCCCCTCTTGTGCTCTTCACCAAAATACTTTGCCTTACCCACGAGGTCAACCAACCATGCCCTGAAACATCTGAAATCAAAAGCAAAATAAACCTTTCTTTCTTTAAGTGGGTTTATCTCAGGTGTATGGTCACAGTGATGGAAAGCTAACGAACGCAGGGGAGACCTCTTATATTTTAAATTAAAGTGTTTTCTTTTTCAGGGTTTACCAAACTTTACCCTTAAAGAATCATAAACAATAGATAAGAATTAATGGATGAGTTATGGGAGGATATGTTGAAGTGGTTCCTCCAAAGTAAGAAAATTATTTGAAATCTCTTTTATCTTAAAAGTTTATGTAATACCCAATGCACAACAGTGTTGAATAAAAAAAGCCAAAAACTGTTTCAATTGCTCTAAAAAGTCTTCTAATAAAAGAGATGCCATAGAAGGAGGTAATGTTTTTATCTGTCAGGTTCAAGGATCCTTCAACACTGCTAAATACTTCCCAGGAGTCTGTGCAGTCCATTGGAGAGGCAGAGAGCTCTCTGCAAATACCTCTAAATCTCATAATAGCCTTTATGTAGAAGATGAAGAAGGGATATTCTTGCTCTCATTTAGGAGATTTAGAAAATTAAGCTCAAAGAAATGAAGTACTTAACTCCCACTTCTGTTAATGATGGCCCTGGGACTAAAATCCAGGTCCTTTAATTCCATGGCTTTTTCCCATTTGGAAGCTCCAAATTCAGTTTCTCTGAATCTTCAGTTCAGATTCTATGTGAACGTTATTCCAAATCTAGGAGATTAAAAATTTATCTAAAGAACTCCTGTATATGAGGACTTCAGGTTTCAGGTGCTGATTAATTTTAAAATTATTTTATTTGCTTCTGATAGAGGATAGGCAATATATTATATGTCAAGAATTTAATGCACTCAGAAGTCCTGTTTTGCCATACATTTTCTCTCTGATTATTTTGTTCACAAACATAAGCAGGGAGATAATCTCTATTTTGTGTAAGTGACAGGGCACAGTTGGTTGGTAACAGGGAATAAAAGTTGGCTGTGCCCTTGTAGATGGCTGGCATTAAATGGAATACTTTTTGAAAGGTGCCAGCTCTTCCAAACTAATGGTGGTCTCTTAAAAGAGACTTTTCCAAATTTGTTGGTCTTGTGAAAGTGTAACAGTTGGGAACAACCCATAACCCTTTCCAATAGGGAAGACGGATTAGTTTCGACTGACTCTGTAAAAACCTTGGTTGTGGGCCAGCTGGCAAGGGCCTAAAGCAAAGTCATTACTTGAAAGTAAAAGGAAAGGAAAGAAAAAGATAAATATTGTATCTAGTGTCCTCCTTGGTTACTTGGGACACTGAGTTTCCCTTGAATTTAAGACAAAACAAAAACCATCATGTTTGGGCCAAGAAAAAAAATTCCTTAGTGTCTCCTGGAAAATTCTACTTAACAATGGTTTGGGCATGAATGATAGTATTCAACTTTTTCTTTTGAAAACTTGTATGTATATCAGACTAATTAGTGCCAAGGACTAAGAATCCACAAAGAATCATATACAATAAAAAGCAAAGCATTCAGTAAAATGGAAAATACAAGACACAATCCATTCTTGAGACAACTTCTGGAACCACTTATATCTCTAAAATGGATTAATATTACAAATCTCCTGTCATGGTTCTAGAACTTTCCTTAAGAAACTAAGACCTTGACTTTTTAATTGCTCTCCACCTTTCTTTTCCACCTTCAAATAAAGACTTGTCTTATTTTTTGATAGCACTATGTCTGTGTTAGGCTGGAGAACAACTAATGTTTAAAGAATTTTCCTATGCTGCCTCCACAATAGATTCATCTACTGCAAGGGAAAGACTTTGGAACTAAATCCAAGCTTTCCTCCACTGTATTTCTAAAGACTGCTCTACATGGGTGGACACCTCCAACTTCTTATAGACAATAAGCTGAATGCCGAACCCAATTTGTTCTTGCTTTAGCAACTTTTTACTAAATTACAATGTTCTCCACAAACAAGATGAAATGAGGAAGAAAATTTTACCTGTCTTTCTTTTTTCTTTTGCTATACTGGAGACTGAACCCAGGGCCACAGACATACTAGAAAAATGCACTACCACTGAGTTATGTACCTAATCACAAAGTTATTTTTATTATGAGGCAGTGTCTCCCTATGTAACTTAGGCTGGATTTGTACTTGGCTTGTCCTCTCAAACTGAGCTGGGATTATAGGTGGCAGACATAATACCTAGCTTTCACCCACTCTTTGATGCCAAGCTCAGGTAAGATCAGCTGCTTTGGTGGATTGACTGATCCTTTTGGCAGCGTGCATCTACCTGGGAAGAGATGTAATTTGGGAACCAGCCATATCCCAGTTTCCCCATTTGTATCTCCAGACAACATAAATGACAAAAGTCTTCCCTTTGTGCTGATTTTTATCAGTGCCTCTGGTTCTATCACCTACCATAGGATATGATTCATAAGATAGGTTTTCAAGGTGTAAACTCAATCCATGTGCCCTTATACCCTGGCAGATAGAACTGCAGATTAGTTTGTGTTTTTATAGTTGTAACATTGGCTCTGACAGGATTTGTGCTGGCAGTAGGACTGAGAAAGCTACTAAAATGATCTTTGCTCCAAGTTGGCTGGCTTGAATTGTATCAATACAGGATTTACATTGGCATCCTCCTTGCTCTCCTCCTTAAAAAATATTGATATTAGAGCGCAAAGTTTTTGTTTATTTTTGCAGTGTTAAAGGAAGAGATTAGAAATTGCTTGATGCTTACACTCCCCAGGATTCAGTATGCTAGGAAAAATTCCTTAAGCTAATTTCCTCTTGAAAATATTTGTCTTAACTTTTAAAAATACATAGGTGTCGAAATCTGTGCTGCCTGCATTAAACCCTGTTGAAAGTGAAGACATGGATGTACAGAGAAACTTTATCAATTAGAATAGCTCAAGTTTTAGATACTCCAGGTACCTATTGAGTCTAGGTAGCCCAGGCTTAAATTTTGTTTTGCTTGTGACTTAAAAACAATCACCTTAAAAGCTTCTATTTTTGTATTAGGTATTGAACCCAGGCCTTTGCACTGAGCTACATCCTTGGGTCTTTTTGGTTTCTTTATTTTGAGACATGGTTGTTAAATTGCTTAGGCTGGACTTCACCTAAGACAACTTTAGCTCAGCCTCCCAGAGTGCTGGGATAAGTTTTTTCCACCATGCCTAAATCTAAAGTTCTTTTTGAATTGCTAAAAACCCTCCAGGTTTATTCTCAAGCTAAGTATCATGTATTAACAATAGTGCTTCTGACATAAATCTATCATGGGTCTATCAAGTACTTCTTAGTGTAATTATATAGAGACATGGTAAAATAAGTATTTAATCAGATTTTCCCATGCTTTGAAAAGGAGAATAAATTTAGCGTCTAAGACTATGAAGAATAAACTATCGCTGGCACATGTATGTCAACAAGTTCATTGCCAATATCTGCTGCTCTCTCTCATTGTAATTTGCATTTACAAATCTGTTTTCCATTCTTCCACTGGCTTTTCCATGGACTTTTATAATAACCTGCTAAGTATTCTCCCCAAGTGATTATATTCTTTGGTCTATGAGGTTCATCTACCTAAAATAAATTGCCAGTCATATCATAGCATGAATTCCTATGTAAAACTTTAACTGGTTAGGTACTGAGCAAATCTCTTAGTCTGGATATCAGACTCAAAGCTCCCATGACCTGGCTGCAAATAGTCTTCCTGCCTTTGCTTTCCTTGTTACTTGTGGGGTCAGTGTTTTACCAAGCCTGATCTCTCTGGGGCCATGTGCTTGGCCTGGCACATGGTGGTGCTTGGGGAATTTGCCAAAATTTCCCACCCTAGTTATACATCCTGATTTGGTGAGACCCAAAGACACCTCTCTGTTTCTATTCTCGCAAGTTCCCTTATCTAAGATGCCTTTTTTCCTCTCCTTTCATTTTCACACCTTTCAACCTACTCCTTTAAGACCCACTTCAAATGTTCTGTTTTCCAAAATTTTCTGATTTTAAACCACAATGTGCCTTCTTTTCTGAGTCTCCAAAATCCCTTTTGGAGCATTCATAGCACATGGTACATTCGGTGTCATGTTATACCTATTTTTCAGCTTGTTACAGTTATCCTGATAGATTCTAAGATCCTTTGGGAACTTAATCAGTTTTGTTTTACCCACAATGTCTAATCTAATATTATTCATCTGGTAATAAGCAAACTGCTACATTCTGAACACTAATGGTATAAGAGGCTGATTATGTAAGATATAACCCAGAAAAGTCAATCCAAAGAAATTCTTATGCTCTTAGTATCTTCAAATTTTTATGTTCTCTCACATAACAACATTTCTGGTTACTAATGTCTTTCATTAAACTCTTCAAATGGGATATTAAATACAAATACATTTGCTTAGATAAACCCAAATGATGATTTTCCATATTAAAATGTATTAAATTTAACTTAAAATATCTACAGCTAATTAATTCCTTATACTGTAGGTATGTTTCATTTAATCTCTAATTATTTCTTGCTATAAAATGGTATTTCCATTGTGGTTGCTCTTGGAGTAAGATTCTAATCCATTTGTTTGTCTTTTTTTCTATTTTCCCTTTCCTTGCATTGCATTCATGGCCTCACTGATCAGTGAGCAGTCTTCCGTATTTCCTCTGGGTTTGTTAATCACTCTGGTGCTGTACATGGCCTTTTATTCTAAATTGCATAGCAGGTGAATATGCAGCTTCTATGTATCACAGTCTCTGGCTACATCACTTCTTGAGTGGCCAACTCATGGGTCACCAAATTTCCTCTTAGAAAAGGTAATTTCCAGGCATCCTCTTCAGAGAACCGGCCCTTCTAGAGCACAAACTCTCCCACCATCTTCCACTCAGTACCAAGCACATAAAGTGCTGAGTGATTGTGTAACCCACAGCCCTTATGGTCAAGAACCCAAGTGTATTCAGGTGGAATTGGATTCAAATACTTACTTTGCCACACCCTGGCTGCACTACCTTGGACACACCGCTTAACTTCTCATTGCTTTAGAAGTGGAAATAAGAGCACCTGAAAGTGTACTCAAATACTTACCCCCATACCTGGCAAGAAGCAAATTCAATAAATTCAAATTATTATTACTCTATTTATAAAGCTGGATTTGAAGCAGATATTAAAGAATATTCCAGATCAGGAACCATAAAGTACACTGGTTGAAATAGCTATAATCTGAATAAGGATCAAAATGGTCTAGTCAACCTAAAACAGAACCATGGGAAGTGGCAAGGAGCCAATAGGAATCAACTAGCAATGCCTCATATAGACAAGTCAGATACGACATTTAGAGACTAGCGGCTCCATAACTAGCAGTTGATGACTTGGTGAGCAAATTATTTTTGGGATTCAGAGAGTTCAGTTTTAAATACCAGGCGGAGTTGTGGTGAAAAGGTAGGCAGTGAATACTGCTTAGGTGTGAAATCGAGGACTCTGCCTGGAGATAGATTTCTCATCACTGCAAAATCAAAGAGTATTGAGACATGAGTACCAGTGACCTGCTTTGCTTACTCCACAAATCTAGTTCAGATCTTTAATTTCTGAATCTTAAGAAGTCATTTTCCTAAAACCCCTCTCTTAAAAGCACTTAGTACAGCTTTCACTAATTTATTAATGTTCACAACCCCGAGTAACAGAGTAATGGAGAAGAGCAGCAGTGCTTCCCCTATTACCAAGAGTCATAAAGAGACTCGACCAGAAAACATTTCTGCTCTTAGACCCAACCACCCTAGAATTTGCTATAAGCATATGCTCAGTAGAATAGAGTGAATAGGTAGTAGGTTCATTTTGAGCCATTGTTCATGGTGATTTTGACCCGATGAACTATGGCAATGTGTAGAGATGTCTTTTGGTTGTCAGAGTCAAGGGAGAGTGCTGCTGGCCTCTGTGTGGAAGGTAAGGGTTCTCAGAATGCACAGTATAGCTGCCCATAGAAAAGAATGAGTTGATGCCAGGTGTCAGTAAGTCCAACATTGTGAAACCCTGAATTAGAAGGACTTTAAAGAAATTATTACTTGATTATTTACACTTCTTAATATACTCTAAGTATATTTAAAAGCAAAGGCTCATTATTTGAGGCTTCATTTGTTGATTGCTACTTCAGAATAAGATGTGTGTCAAATGTACTTGTTCCCTAGGCCTTCCCACAGCATGCATGCAAACAGCAGTGATTACTCCTTCTGATTTTGGAATAGGTAATACTGAATAAAAGACCAAGTCAGGATTCCTTTCCCATTCTTAAGTGCAAAACCAAAATTTTCAATCCTATTTGGTAAATGGTTTTATAGTTTTTTCTAAATAAAGAAAAATAATCCTAATAATCTTAAGGACCTTATCAAGAATGTTATGGCCTGGATTCCATTGAGAGAGACAGAGAGAGAAAGAGAAAGAGAAAGAGAGAGAGAGAGAGAGAGAGAGAGAGAGAGAGAGAGAGAGAGAGAGAGAGATTCAGAATGTCAGCTTGCCCTTCAGTGATGTATTAGCTACAAGAAATCTCATTACAATTTGATGCCTGAATCCCTTGAAGGAAAGATTTCATATTGTGAAGGTAGCATATGTGTCATGTGATGTAAGTACTTACTTTTATTGAATAGGTAAGTATATAATAGCTAAAAGCCCCATAAATCAGCTAAATGTTCTCTCAATTTATAGAGAATATTTGATCTGAGAACATTACTGTCTGGTGAACGACAGGGAGGAAAAAAAAGACACGAAATGCAATAGAGATGGATATGGTGACTAATTCCTTTGGATTCAGAGTATCAGATTTCAAGTCACAAATGGACAGACTGCTCCATTTCTGTACTGTCCATAGACTGCCCAGGCAATTTTAAAAATTTAAGACTTGCATATTAGATATGGTGAATGGGGAGTTACATGCATATAACCAAATCACTCCAGAGGGACATCCAAAAATAACGGGAGTGGGTAGATGCACTGTAGATATATTTGAGGAAGTCATTTTTCATTGGACTTTTTATTTAAGCAAATTGAATGGTGATGAAAGAAAAAAGCAACTGTATTTGGTCAATATCTGTCAGAAAGCCTTGTTCATCAGCAGGGCAAGGAAATGCTCTGTCTGGCAGCTCGGAATGAAGGATAGATTTAAATAGCCCAGAGCGTGACCACCATTTGCCTAGATGCCAGAGGCATATCTGGGATTATTTTCCTCTTTTCTATAGAAGGAGGAAGGTAGCAGTTTCTTGAAAAATCATGGAAATTCTTCCACCCTTTTTCCTGCAACATTTTGCTTTCTAACTTTATAGTTTCTCAAACACTGACCATCTCATCTTTTGACCTTGCTTCATTTTATAATTAGCATCTTACTTCATTTTAATTTTCTGCTGCCAAGTATTTGAATGAGAGCTACAACTATTGCCTTTGTTGCCTCATCAGCCTCCCAAGTCCTATGAAACTGAGCTCTAATATGACTGATGGCACTTTCTAGGCATATGAGATCTCCTTTCAGGCACTCAGAGATTTCCACATTGTGCATCAGATCCTTGGACTTAGCCTAAGAATTGTAGTTCAAATCCTTGCTCCTTTGCTTATTAGAGGGTGTTTTAGGCTTTACATGTTGCAGTTTCCTCACCTGAATGGAACTAAAATAGAACCAATCTCAAGGACTGGTATCAAGATTAACTAACAAATTATGTGCAAAGTCCATATCATAATCAGGGTTCTGCAAAGAAGCAAAACTAAAAAAAGAGAAGGACAGAGGGAAGAAAAGGGAGAGAGAGGGAGTGTGGGTGACATAATTTAGTAAATTCTCAGTTGATTATAGAGGCAAGCAAGACCCAAAAGCTACACAGTCAGTGGCAGAGTAGACACTCGGGAAAGCCAACAGGGCGCTCCAAACCTACAGGCAGGGTAGATGTTTCAGTCAGATCTAAAGAAAGAAGATACCAGGTTCCAAGCCTATCACGCTACAAGAACTCTCTCCCTGCGGGAAAGGTGAGCAAATTTGTTGTCTTCAGACCTTCCACTCCTAGGTGAACCTATCACCCAGCAGTGGGATATCTACTTTCTTTGGTCTACTAATTCAAATGCTCATCCCATCCAGACACCCAGAATAACCTCTGACCGAACATCTGTGCAACCTCTGGTCCAGACAAAGTAATACAGAGTGCCTCACGTGCTGTTTGGCATTGAGTAAGTTTTGAGTGAATTACCTTTATGTTTTTCCCAGAGGTCTTAAATAATCTCTCTATTAGATTGTCCAGACTCCAGAAGTATTTGCTGGTACCACAACATTTTGTTTATTATTGTTTCAAATTTTGAATTAAGCACTTTGACTTTGGCACAACTTGGACAGTGGGACTCACAGGCTGGTCCTCACTTGCTGCGTCACATGCTTCAGAAAGAGCCCACCGGGTTTAGTAATGCTGTCCAAACACAACTGTCTTTCCTTTTCTCATCATCTTCATAAACCACCATGAAGAACTGAGCAGCATAAAAATTCTGCTCGTTCACAAATTTCATTAAAAATCACTTATTACTTTCTTGGGCTTCGTTGTTTGTTTTGTTTTCTTTTCTTTTCATTTCCTAACCCAAACTATCCTTTAAAAGCTTAATTCTTTGCCTTCTGCTAAATTATTCAGGCTCCAAGTTCAGGTTTAAAAACACTTCAAACAGGGTATTTGACCTCTAGAAATTTATTATCTATAGGGGAAATAAACCTAGTAAAGTGAAGTAAACCTCAAATTGGCATAGACCAATGCCCAAATCCCTGGTGAAATCTAATAGTCACCTTTAACAAAACAAGATGTGGTAAAACTTTAGCGGATGAAAGGATGAATGAATGAATGAGTGATTGGTGAGAAGGTGCCAAATTAAAGCTGCAGAAGTCACAAGATTATTGGAAAGTAGAGAAAAACAATTTAAACTGTAAAGTGATTGAGATATGATAGCTTGAAGATCAGAATGATTTAGCTTGAAGCAGGGGAAAGAACCTCTGGGCAACAGTGACAGAATCAGAGAAGGCCTGGGAAGGAAAAAGAGGTAAACTGTTGGGGTGTTCATCCATCTACAGGGTTTTCATCTTTACAACTGGGGTTGTTAACAAAGTCACTTTCTAAGAGACTGAAATTAAGTGAGTTAAGCACGTGTAAGGTTGTTGAGCACCAGGCACAGAAAAAGCATTCAATGTTTTATTACAATTATTATATCTGGAGGAATCAAGATCTAAGATACCTATTTACAATACAATGTGCCAAGCAGCTCTTTGCTAATATTAAAGTGTGCCTAGTTTTATTATTTATTGCTCTGAGGAATATTTGAGAAGTGCTGAAGCATTTTAAGAAACAAGAGGGTACTTTAAAACACCATGTTCTTACCTGTTGATGCTTAACTTCAATAATTTAAAGTATATATTATTTAAAAATGCTGCTCATGTAGTACCTTATACAATGATAAATCTAGGTATTAGCCGCTTCTGAACTTTTGAACCTGTTGTGGGATTGAATCCACAACCAATACAGAAATGTTTCTCGTCATTTTATAATTCATGAAGTTAAATACCTCCTGCTTGCAGTGGTTATTGAGGGAAACAGTATTGGGCTGGTAGGTCTGAACTCCAAATGGATCTTTCATACACCTGGAAGATGTTGATTGGTGATAGCTCTCTCGTACATCTTTTTTGGCTTATCACTTAGTAAGATTGATATTGTGGTGAGAATTGCACTGTGGTCCGAGCCTTTCCCTCTGGCTCTGAGACGTCAGTCTTTTGCTGGAAGCTGTTTTCTTCCTCTTTGTTTCTCTGCTATACTCTTCCCCTCCAATTAATGCAACAGATTCACATCCAAATCTTTAAGAAACGTATTCGTCAGTTAGATTCTGAGCCCTCAAACTGCTGACTATAACCCAAGCAAATAGGGGTGGAATGAAGACTAATGGAAAATTGAAAATTAGTCAATTTTTAAATTGTATTTTAACTTTTAAAATGTCCTGTCCAATAAATAGCTCCGGATACCCGAAAGAATGAAAAAGAGGGGAAATAGACTGGCTTCAGCGGACACAGTGCACCTTTAGTCGTGTCAGTAGTGCACAGGACAGCACGCCCGCCCCACTCGGATTGGATGGACGAGTAACGGAGCGTGCACTTTAGAGTACAAAAAATAAAGGGAATTGTCTTGCTTTTCTCTGTAATCTATAGTTAAGGCCCCTTGTTTCTTCGCCCACTGTCTTCTAGATTTTCTTCTCTCTTGCATCAAGTAGTCCTAAATTTTTTCTTAAAATGGGAAAAATCTTGAGAGAGCAAAATGGCTTTAAAAGAGTTCAAAAGCAGTTTAAATAAAAAGTCAAAATTTCACAGAGGCAGAAAAACCGTTTCATAAGTTTATGCAGAAAAAACCTGGACTTGATTCCTGTATGTTTTTCACAGACTGGGAAGAACATGAGGCATCTTATGACATTTAGCAAAGAGCTATAACATTTACACGGCGAATGGTTTTCCTCACTCTCTGGTGCATCTTTGAGCTTGTTCTCGGTGTCACACGCTGGACTAAGCTTACACTCAGTCTCCCTCGGTCCTTATAACAGGTGTATGAAGTAGGTGCTACTTGCTTCCTAATGAGGAAACAGGCTCAGTTAACTCTAGAGCTTTGAGCAAATGTAGTTGGTCAGGAAGTGGCAGGGCTTGGTTCTCTGCCAGAGAGTGTCATTTTTAAACATTTCTTCAATGCCAACCAACTACCTTTACCTTCACCGTTTGCCATATTCTTATTCTCTATGTATTTCCATTTTCATGCAGCATTTTGCTTTAGTATTTTATTCATTAAAGAATTTGATATTCTATTTTAGTATTTTTAAAAATTATTAAATATTGAAGATAAATTTATTTTATACAACTAACTACATAAAACTGATTGTGGATACATATAAATATCATGGGCATGTAGAGAAAAAAGTAGTAAGGTATTCTTTTAATAACAAATGAAGGAGTTTTCAAGTGACTCAAAGCCTAAAGAAGAAGGTGACAGAAAACTAGATTTACTCAGCTCCACAGGGCATCCTGGGGATGCGCACACTCCTTGCTCCCTGATGGAAGGCCATTACTTTGCCTGGAAATTGAGCTTCTTCGTAACTAACTAAAAAATCCTAAAACACTAGACATTGCTGGGGAGGCCAGTCTTTGCATTCTTAAATTATATTTCAGTGACTCATTGCTGAAAAGTACACTTGGGCCATAGTAAAAAGCGGTTTGAAGTAAAGCTGTGTTCCTATTTCTTTAGCCAAAGTGCTCTGTGGGAACAGAAATGTGTGTCTTGGGAGGGCAGAGTCTGTTGTAAGATGTAGCAAAGGAACCATCATGTGACATGGATTTTAGGATAAGTTCATGGTTCTAAGATATAAAACACAGAGATCTAAGAAAATCTACATTTAAAAAATTTACAAAAGATATCAGATATCAGGAGTGATCATCTGTGTTATAAAACAGACCAATACCTATAAGGTAGTTATTCTGCTAATGTTAGCCTGGATTCTCTCCTCTGCTGTGAGGTGTTCTACAGGCTATATTCATTTTTGCTGTTTTATGAAAAAGGGACACCTGGAAGATTTAAAGGCAAGAGGATGAAGAAATGGATTTCACCCTGTCTGTCTTACTTGTCAGGCCTGCCCAGGTAGCCTGAGCAATAGTCCTGCGTTCTGGCGATGGGCTCCCTGGGCAGCTCCACTGGGCCGCTCATATGTTCAGCTCTTGACCAGCTGCTCTACCACAAAGATTGAGCTTCCACTCTGTGAGTGCCTCCTGCTAGCCCCACCCAAGCCTTCTACTGAGTCTTACATTAAATTTCTTTGGTGTAATTTCTAACATCCTCACTCACATCCATAGTGAGTTTTAAAGAAAATTTTCTTTATTCATACTCAATGCATTAAAATTATCCAGAAATACCATGTTGGAGTCAGTCAGTTTCAATAATGAGTAGAGCTTGTGGAGGTTGCAAGTTAACCTATATATGGACTATATAAACAGCACATATAATTTAAATAAATATAATCACTTAAGTGAACCCAGTCTTATCTTTGCCTAGTGCTTTACATCTGGTAGACCATCTCTTTTTTAATACTTTTTATAGTGAAAATACTATAATCAAAACTTTCCTAGTTTAGAAACTGCTTGACTATTATTTTCTTTTTTTTTTTTTTACTATTATTTTCTAATGTGCATAAAAGGATAAACTTTCTAGGAGTGTTAGTTTATTTGTGACAAAGGGGAGTTTCTTCTATATTTAAAAATAAAGAGACCAATACATTTCTCAACATTAACTTACCTTTATAAAATACCATATAAATGGGTAAATGAAGCTAAAATGTATATGGACTGTGTTCTTTTTAAATGTAAATAGTTTGAGAAATAAAGGAAAAAAGGGTGCCACTGTGAAAATGTATTTAGAGTTTGCTGAAATAAAAAGATTGGGATTTATGACAATGGATTGAGCTCCCCAAAGTTACGTGAAAACTAATCACAAAAGAGCCTTAATTTCTCCAAGAGCTACATCAGAATTGTTCTTCCTATAATTCTCCAATATAATAAAATAAACAATGAGCAGCTTAGATTATTTGTCAGATAAGGTCTGTTGGCAATATTCCATAGCAAAATCAGAAAACAGATGTTTAATCTACCTCACCAAGTACAAGACTTCTACAGTCAGATTTTACCATTGACTCTGTCCTTAGTGTGCCCATAGATATAAAATGAATTAATTAACATGTTCCAAAAATATTTGTCAAGGTAGCTAAAGAAAATCACATATTCCTTTCTATCATTTAGTAAAAAGCAGTTTTATATTTTCTGTAATTTAATTTTAATAAGAGATTTTCCCTTAAATATGGTATTCATTAAATTCCAAAATACACAAAAGTTATATCATAATATTATAATTTTTAGCAGAAGTTTTATGAGTAAATCCATAGAAAGTGACATAGGATTTAGAATTTTTAAAATTAACAATGTATTTCTTTATCTTTTTGTATGTCTTTAATCATCTATAGTATTTCATTACACATAACATCAGACTTTTTTTTCAAATAAAATCATATTTACAGTGAGAATGATCTCAATAGTGAAGCTAAAAACAAAAAGACTATAGAAGTGATGATTATTCAACAAAAATAAATAGAAAGATGTTCAGGTAAAATGACTAAAAATAAGAAAATTAAATAAATCACTTGATATCTCAAACTAATGTCAACTTTATATACCACATAAGATTTTCCTACCTGAGCTTCCTAAATCAAATTCATCCTAACAGAAATTACTATACTGTATATATAGATTTTGTCTTAAATGATTCTGGCAACTCTCTACCTAACCCTAAAGAACCCTAATCCTAAAACAATCTGTGTGCTTCTGAGAACAGATAGTATGGAAAGTATAAAAAGAAATATTGACCTAAAAGTGTGGGGTTTTTTGGACAATTCTATTTTGTTCATGCTAACTATAGTCAAGAGGCTAATATTTTTTAAAAATGGATGATGAGGATTCACAGGACTTCCCAAAACTGTGATGATAGCTAAACTGTTTTGTAGTCAACTATGATTCTTAATTGCTGCATCCCCAAAGCCCTGTGGTAGATCGCTTTATGTCCCTGTCAGTTAAGGGGTACCCTTAAGGTAAGGATTACTTTGGAGTAACTAGCGCACAGTCACTTCATAGGAAGAAAAAGATGTCTAGTTCAAACAAGGGTAGGAAATAAGAGCAAAAAGAAATTGCATTCCTTTGCCCACATATTCATTTACAAATTGTTAGCGAGCTTCCCTTGTGAACTGAGAAGCCCTCTCCACACACACTACTCATTAAGTGCCTTCTACGTGACAGAGCGCTCACCGCAACATGGCACAGGAGGGAGGAAGTGCATAATGTAAGGTCACAGTGTGCTCAACCTTTTCTTCTGTCACCTGCTACCTTTTTCTTTTGTCCTCTTTCCCACCAACAGGCTCCCATAGACCAAAGCAGGCCACCAACCCCATGATTTCATTCCGAGCAACGCTCAAATGGAAGGCAGTGCATGTTCAGCGCCCTGACTGGAGGAACCCCTCAGCTGGGCCTGAGCCCCTCAGATTGGTTTCAAGTACCGGCAAGCACTGAGAACCTAAAGAGTATTCAACAAAAATTCATACATTGCTAGCAAATAAAAAGAATTACAACATTTATGGGAAAGTAATCTTTAGTCCAAGAGACAGAGTCTATAAAGAAGCCAGAACAGAAAAAAATGGAAAAGACATTTAAAAGAAAGTGAAAAGTATAACAAGTATTTATGTGTATTAAGATAAATTTTAAATACTCAGAATGGGAATGGTATTAACCGCTCCCCAGTAAAACTAAAAGAGCATTCTAGGCCAACCCAGCCTATCTCCAGTTTCGCTCACATACAAGCATAAAAGAATATGCCTCATTGTGTTTGCTTCCTGCGAAGCCTGGGGTGGCTGCTGCTCTACACGGACCTCACCAGTCACTGACATGGCCCTCAAGTAAATGATGATCTCTTCTTTGGTGTGAGGCCAGTGCCAGTAATGAGCGTATAATAGCGATATATTAGCATTTTAAATAACAACATGCAATGTTCTAGTATATAGGTGGATGCCATGTCACTGCTAACCTGCTTCTTGTACTAAATTAGTCATTCTCAACCTAATTTCTTGTTGCAGATGGGAAATTTAATTTTGTCTTGCCTCCTCCTCTCACTTCAAGCTCTGAACAATCACAAACCGCTTTGCATTCACCCCTTGTCCCTACCTTTGCCCCCTCTTTTAATCACTCAATCACTAACGAAACCAGACACATAGCTGGCAATGGTCACACAGATACAGACAGGAATAGCCTTCTCCTAGAGACCTCACAGTTACTTTGAAGTCTGTTCATCTGGGAGAAATCCAGGTCCAGAACCATATTTGTTTTTGTTATGCAGGCAAGACAGCAAAAGAACTTAAGAGCACAAGGGTGGAGGAACATATGGGAGGGCCGGCCACTCTGGTCCCGGGTGGGGTAGAGTGCATCTCCAATGGAGCGGGCGTTCAAAGTCATCAGGAACACTAACGCAAACAGTGTGCCACCTGATACCATCTGGAAACAAATCTTCAAAGTTCAAAAGAAAGGAAAAGCAGCTTAGCATTCAATGCACAGCTGAAGTTAGGATGATTATAGAAAGTTTCATGCTGAAGATTAACTATTGTGTGTTCAAAAGTGCTGTGTGGAAGTTTTCACAGAAGGAAGTGTTCCAGGGCTATAAGGGCTACACACCATAAGTTTAGACAACTCAGGTCTCTTGATTCTTATTTGAAAATAGTAACGTTTTTCATTATTTATCCCATCACTTTATTCTTGCTACAATTACCTGAATTGGATTGGAACTCTTCTATTCCCTTAATGATGAGAAAAATGAAGAAAAGTGACAAATGCAGTGTTATGAAGTTATTGAAAACGAGATGCTAATGTCCTGTTTTGTGACTCAGTTTTCTTACTTGTGCAATATTTAATACTGTTTCTTTAGAAGCGAAGGGAAACATGGGCAACTGTGAGGAAACCAGGAACCCTGGACACCTGTTTTTAAAACTAGGTTTTGTGTAAGCAGCTGCACAGTGCAGAAGGTCCTTCCCTCTTCAGGAAAAATGACCTGCCCTAGACAGTTACTGAAATAAGAGCAACTCTTGTTCCTGCCGTTTCAAGGCATTAACCACACAGCTTTCAATAAGGGCAGCTGAAATAAATCAGCAAAAGCAAAAAGTATTTTTCTAGCTATTTTAAACAAGAATGAACAGTTTGTATCTCCCACAATGTGAAATGTGTATAATATAACATAGGTAGTGAGGATGATTGTTTTAAATGACATGTAGTTTTTTTTTTAATCAAGTTGTTTATATAGTAACAAATTCAATTCCTTTTTATTTGTTTTTCAGTCTTCTACAATACATGAAACACAACGTTCCAGTTTGGTAATAGTTTTCAAATACCTTTATGTGTTCAAGTTTCTCTTTGACACAAAGAGAGACCAGGCTTTAGACCAGAGCCTTCAGTAGTGAATGTCATCCAGCAAGAACTTATTAGATTTCTGCACACTGTTTTATTGTTATGTTTACATTTTGCACAGTATTAATATTCACTTAGAATAGTAATATAATATTACTTTATATTTATTGAATGTAGAAAGAAATGGTTTAAAATTAAGTAAGTAATTGGGACTGAAGTATGGGAAACCCGTGTGCTGAAACAATTTTAGATTTTGATTTTCCCTTTGCCTGTGTCATGCTTTGAGAATGAAGATCCAGAGGGAAAACTGCCTTTGCCCCTCAAGACCTGACCTGGCGCTGTCGGTTAGGTCTTGGTGCCGCTTGGAGCTCCTCAGGGGCTCAAGTTTGTCTACGGTGTCCTCTGCTGAAGCAATTTTACAGCCATCTAATGTCAGCAACTGTGTTCAGTTGTTGTTGGCTTTCAGGTAACAAAAAGACTATTTACAATGACTTAGCTGTTCACAGTGACTTATCTCCCCCTATCCTGACTGATGTGAGTCAGGCTGCTTGAACTTTGGTTTAATTTTCCCACCTTCTACATAAGATTTATAGTATCACATAACAACCTCACCTGATGTTGCAGCACTGAGAAATTGCTCGTGTTCAACAGAGAGCACCACAGCATCCTTGCATCGTGATCTAAACTCTTAGTATTGTGTATAGTCTGTATCCTTTTAGTTCTGAGTTGCTTAATAAAAAAGAGATATTTGTTTAAAAACCAAGAGATTACCTGTGTAAACAAAATATTATATGAACTGTTCTCAGAGAAAATTTATAGCTTATGATTAGCATAATTAGTGGAAAAACTACCCAAGCAAAAACACAATAATTAACAACAAAGGAGCAGAACCACTGTCTAGTGAAAGATTTGCTTCTTTAATCTGCTTATATACTTGTCTTGTGATCTTTTCTCAGTAGGTCTTATTAGTTTCAAGCATGCTATCAACTAACCTGAATTAAATGGCACTATTTCTACCATATGGCTTTTTTCATTCCAAGACTAACTTTATCTACAGAGAAATTTTTTTGAAAACCTGCTTTATGACCTAAAGAATTAGTCTTAGAATACAAAATGTTATGTACTTTGTTTCCACAAACATGTACAAAGTGTTTTGTATTCTCCAGTTCTATTGTAGCTCACATGTGTGGTTTGTGTTCCACAATTCACTGGGATATAGGGGAACTTACGCCTCCATACTGTCACCACAGAGCTTCAGAAATTCAGGTGATCGATCCAAGTTCTTACATCGAGGAGATGGTAAAACAAAGACTTGAAACTAAACTTTATGATACGGTGAGAGAAGCTACATAGAAAGTGTGGTCGGTACCAAACACAAACTTCCACTTCCTATATTTTAAGATAGTACTGACCAACTGATGCACAGAGAACACAGGAGGAGACACCAAGACGCTTTCCTTCTCTCACATTTTATTTACTGTTTGACCTCCATTGTACTAAGTGGCCTGGCTGGTATCTCACAGAGTAAGCGGTGGGGAAAGGCTGACATTGAAACTACACAGTACAAAGCTCAGTGGAAGGTTCCAAAAGTCCTAGTTCCCTGAACCTTGGCATATGAGAACCATATGTCTTAGTGCTGACTTGCCAGTCTGTCTCAATGCCAGGAAACCTGAATGTGCATCTCAGAATATGTTTGGATGCATTGCAAACAAATGTCAGAGCAACCATTATACCCCCTGCTAATGTACATTTGCAGGTCAAGAGGGTGATGCTACAAAAGATTAATTCCTTGCTAAGTATTATCCATCAGAATGCTTTTAAAGGTTGGCATATAAGCAGCTAATAGATTATATACCATAAATACGGCTGTTGGAAGAAAAACTGCATTCCAAGAGGCATACAATTAAAATCTCTAATCTCCACAAGTACTAAAATAAGAAAAGGGGGAAGGGTAAACAAGGATAAAGATAGGAATTGCTTTCTCGGAAAGAGCTATTTGTCTCTTTGCTGGTACACCTCTTGGATTCTGTTGAAAATAGAGTATCCTTCCTCAAACTCTGAGTAAAGATGCTGCAGAAAGAATGATCCCTATAGAAAAGACATGGTGCAAAAGGAAGATAAGCAAGGAAAAGAAAAAATTTTAAATTTCTAACTTATTTTTTCCATCATAAAATATGCAGTTGTGTTGAATATACACATACATCAACATAGGTAGCAAAAATAAAATTTTCCATGCATGCATATTTTTATTATCATATGCAATAATTATAAAGATTTACAAATAAATTTTAGCATGATAAATTTATCCCTTAGAAATAAAATCAACCATTTTGATATATGTCATCCAATGATTTTTTATCTTAAAATTACATATAGTCCTAAATTATATGGCTACATAGTATCTACTTGAATGCAGCAGAATTTATGTTAAAATTCCATTTTGTTGTATATTTTTGATGCCTCCTATTTTAATATTATAAACAAATATTATTCTTGTATTTAATAAATCCATGGGTACATTTCTGATTATTTAAAATATATTGATAGAATACAATTATTGAGAAAAGTATAATGCATTTACTAATTATTTAATAATGAAATACATTTATTAATCAATACATTTATTAATTATTTAATTAATAATAAAAATAATTTTAGAATCATTAATAAACACTCATACTGGAATTTTATATAATGCAGAAAAGTATAAAAATTAAATACAAATTCATCTTAAATCCTATCATTAATAGGTTTGCTTTCAATATTAGATTTTCCTGAATATTTTCTAGGCTTCAGATGGCTACATTTCATTTCTTGATGTTTGTGTGGAGGAGTACACATGAGATCATATTGTATGTATGTTTTTTAAGCTTCTGCTTTTCACTTCACAATTTGTCATGAAAATCTTTCCATATTGTTAAATAGAAATACCTCACATGTTTAATGTATGAAAACAATCCATTTTATGAATTTGACCAATCTGAATTGATGAAATTACAGTTTATTTCTAGTTTTTCTCTATTATAAATGCTGCATGAACATACACACACACACACACACACACTTAGTGAAATATCTAAAATGTGTGTGCACATGTGTGATTAATGAGCAAATATATATATAAAACTAGGTTTCTTTATTTTATTGAGAAAAATAAGACAGGATTTCCTTAAAAAAGCATAAGAGAATAACAAAAGTTAATAAATTGCATGTTGTCATCTTCAAAGTAGTTATTCAGAATACAAAATATTCTCCAATAGATATTAGCATGAACCTTCCTTTGCAATGAACTAAGACACTAATAGTATAGAAAGCTTACATTTTTCTCCTTTTTTTCATTCTTCCTTTCCCATTTCTCCCATCCTAGCTCCTTTTTCCTTTAAAAAATTATTCCTACTTTACAATATCTATTGTACATTTTAGACTTTACACAATCATTCAGTTTCTCATACCAGGGAGACAATACAATGTTTACACATGTGAATGTGATTTATTTCTCCTACCAGTGTGTTCTCAGGTTGCATCCACTTACCCATAAAAGTCTGAAGATTATCATTTTTATGGCTAAGTAGTACTCCATTGTATAAAAACATCACATCTTTTTGTCCATGTCTTAGTTGATGGGCATTTGGGTGTTTCCAAGATTTAACTATGACAAACTGTGCTGCTATAAACATGAGTGCGCATATATCACTGTGGCATTATGTTTTTAATTCTTCTGGGAAGATGTCCAGAAGGGGACTGATTTCCACAGGGGGTACACCAGTCTACACTCCCACCAGTGGTGGAGAATGATTCTCTTTTCCTCACAGAACCTTCAGAATTTGTTATTGACTGATTTCTTCACGATAGCCATTTTTTCTGGAGTGAGATGGAATCTCAGTGTTGTTTTAATTTGCCTCTCTTGAGTGTCCAATGATGTACATTTTTTCATGTATTTATTTGCCATTTGTGTTTCTTCATCTGAGATGTGTGTATTCATCTCAAATGCTGATTTGTTGATTGGGTCTTCGAATTTGGAGGGTCTGAGTTTTTCAGTTATTTGTAGGTTTTAGATGGAAGTCCTTTGAGGGATAATTTGCTAAAATTTTTTCCACTCTGTGGGTTGTCTTTTCATTCTGTTGGTGATTTCTTTTAATGTGCAAAAGCTTTTTAGTAAGATGAGATCCCAGTTCTTGATTCTTTGAGTTATTTTGCATGTCGTTTGGGTTTTGTTCATGAACTCTCTGCCTAAACCTATGACTTCAAGATATCTACCTACTTTCTCTTCCAGTAGATTTAGTGTTTGTGTTTTAATATTTAGATCCACTTTGACATTAGTTTAGTGCATGGTGATAGACATGGGTCTAGTTTTACTTGTCTGAATGTAGAGAGCCAGTTTTCCAGCACCATTTATTAAAGAAGCTATCTTTCTTCCAGTGAACATTTTTTACTCCTTTGTCAAAGATAAGATGGCTGTGGTGGATGGATAACTGGTGGTCAACTTATAACACATAGCTGAACTGAGTAAGCATGGTGCTGTGTGTGGGAGGCCCACCTGAGGACTGTTGCCAGCAGCATAAGAGGCAGAATTGGAGAAGAAGTAAGGCTGCTGGGAACTGAAGAAAGCTTCTGGAATTTGGTAGAAGCTGTAAGGAGCTGTTGGTTCTTTCGCAGGAGGTTTTCATACTAGCTGTTTTCATCCTCTGAGGAGCTCATGATCTTGTAGGAACTGAGAATAACTTTGGTTCACTTTGGGGGAGCTCTGATACTCACTCTGAGCATTGCTTTCTGATTCCAGAGGGGAAATGGTACAGTACACAGTCTCCTGGAGAAGCTTGTCACGTTGGCATTTCTGGTAGGATCTCGGCTGTCCTGATCATCAGAGGAGCTTGGGACCTCACCATTGCTGAGGATGGCTATGATACTTTTCAGGGGAGCTCTGGCTCTTATTTTGCATGTTGCTTCCTGACTCCAGTATAGCTCCCTCAGCCTGCTAGCACAGCTCCTTCATCCCACTGGCAAAGACTTCCTTGATTCCACCACTGAACTTTGGGCCTTCCCAGTGCGGATCCATCAAACAGGCCTGCATGAGACATTGTCATGGGCTGTAGGCCCCCATTTGGATTCACAGCAGGCATTATTATGGGCTCTAGGTCTTCAGCTGGACTCATGCAAGATATTTCTGTGGGCCCTCAGCTGGATTTTCTGGTCTTTAGTGTGTGGACAAATTTCCTACACTCTTTTGTATATCATGTTTTGGGTGACTATTATAAATAATCTTATAAAATATGTGTCCTTTATTATATTGTTTTCCTTGCAAAAAAAACACCTTAAACCATGACAGTGGCTGTGTTGGTAGTTGTGTCTATATCTTCTAATCTGTTCCACTGCTTTTTTATCAGTACCATACTGATTTTATCATAGTAGCTTTGTTGTGTAATTTCAAGTCAGGGATTGTGCCTTTGCTCTTCTAGGTCTCTTCTGTTTACAAATAAATTTTAGGAATGTTTTCTCTATACCTATGAGGTATGCTAATAGTATTTTGATCAGGATTGCATTAAGTCTGAATAACAGTTCTGGGACTATGACCATTTTCATTGTTTGTCCTTCCTACCCAGGAGCAAGGGTTCTATTTCCATTTTATGATATCCTCTTTGATCTTCTTCTCAAAATACTATAATTTTCAATATATACACCTTTTGCTTCCTTTGTTGGATTGATTCCTGTGTTCCAATTTTTTGGATGCTATTGTAAAGGGTGTGGTTTTCCCAATTTCTCTTAGTGAGCTTATCATTTGTGTGCAGAAATGCTATTGATTTTTGAGTGTTGACTATTTATTCAGCTACACGACTGTATTTGTTTATTAAATCTAGAAGTCTTTTGATGGAGTTTTTGGGATCTTCTACGTAGAGTAGCAAGTCAACTGCAAACAATGACAATTGAACTTCTTGCTTTTTTATCTTTATTCCTTTTGTTTCTCTCTCCTGTCTAATTGCTCTGGCTAATATTTCCAGAACTATATTGAAAAAGAGTGGTGCAGTGGGTATCCTTGTCTTGTTCCTGATTTTAGAGTGAAAGCTTTCAGTTTTTGTCCATTTAATATGATGTTGGCTATTAGTTTGTCATAGATGGCTTTTATGAGATTGAGATAAAGGCCATCTCGTCCAATTTTCTGTAGGGCTTTTATGATGCATTAGTATTAGACTTTATCAAAATCTTTCTCTGCATCTATTGAGATGACCATATGATTTTTGTCTTTGTTCTGTTGATACGGTGTATTACATTTATTGATTTATGTATGCTGAGATGTCCCTGCATTCCTAGGATGAATCCCGCTAGTTCATGATGTATAATCTTTTTGATGGTTTGCTGCATTCTGTTTGCTAGTATCTTACTGAACATTTTTGTATCTATGTTCATTAAGGAGATTGGCCTGTAGTTCTCTTTTTTGGTTGGGTGTTTTCCTGGTTTTGTATCAGAGTAATTCTTGCCTCCAGGAAAAATTTAGGGAATATTTCTTCCCTTTCAGGTTCATTAAAGAATTTGAGGAGTATTAACATTAAATCTTCTCTAAATTTCTTATAGAACTGAGTAGTTCTATAAGAACTCAGGACTCCCATCAGGACCTAAGCTTTCATTTGTCAGTAAGTTTTTAATTAGGTTTTCAATTTCATTAACTGAAACTGATATTAGTTTATTAAAATGTTTATATTTTCTTGATTTATCTTTGGTAGTTCATATGTGTCTAGGAATATGTCTATTTCTTCTGTTTTTATATCCCACATGAGTAAATATTTTTAAAGTAGGCATTGATGATCATCTGAATTTTCATAGGATCTGTAGTGATTTCAATTTTTTCATTGTTCATCGGCCAGATTTGAGTTTTTCTTTCCTTTTTCTTATACGATTGGCTAGGGGTTTATCAATTTTATTTATTCTTTCAAAGAAAAAAACTCTGATTCATTAATTCTTCATGTTGTTTCCTTCATCTCAATTGCATTAATTTCCGCTCTGATATTTATAATTTTCTCCCTTCTTTGGGCTTTGGGCTTGACTTGCTCTTGTTTTTCTAGAAAATTGAGGTGCAAACTTGTTTGTTCATTTTTGTTCATTCTGTTTTCTTGATGTGGTAATTCACCACTATAAATTTCCCTCTGAGAACTTCTTTCATTGTGTCCTATAAGTTATGGTATATTGCATCTGTATTTTTGTTTAATTGTAGATATTGTTTAATTTCTTCTTAATTTCATATGTGACCCATTACTTGTTTAGGAGGTTGTTACTTAATTTCCATGTGCTTATAGAATTTTTATGGTTTCTTTTGCCATTAATTTCCAGTTTCATTGCACTACAGTCAGATAACATGCATGAGTTAACTTCAATTCCTTAATCACTTGCTTAAGCATATTCTATGGGTTAGTATATGGTCTATTTTAGAGAACATCCCATGTGCAGCAGAGAAAAATGTGTACTCTAATGTTGTTGTGTAGAAGATTCTATAAAGTTATACTAGGTACATTTCTTCACAGGCTTGGTTTAATTCAGTCATTTTTTTTGACTGATTTTTTTGTCTCATGGATCTATGTCTTTGTGACAATGGGGTATTTAGGTCCCACATTACAATTGTGTTATTACTTATTTGAATTTTCATGTCCAGTAATATTTGTCTTATATAATTAAGTGCTTCCATATTTGGTACATATATATTTATGGTTTTTATCTCTTGCTCTTGAAGTTTTCCTCTAACAAGCATGTAGTGATCGTCTTTATCTATTTTGATTATTCTTGGTTTAAAGTGCACATTATCTTCAAACAGATTTGTAAAACCTTATGTTTTTCTGGGTTCTTATTGCATGGAGTATTGTTTTCCATCCTTTTATTTTCAGTAGATGAATTTTTTTGAGATTCTTGTATATAGCATATTGTTAGATCTTATTTCTTGATCCATTCTTCCAGTCTATTTTTTAATTGGTGAACTGAGGCAATTTACATTGATGGTTATAATATGACTGATCATGTTATTTTCCTATTGGTGGCTTCCTGCTTTTCTCCTTTGTTTAACTGCTTGCCCTGCCTGGTGGTTTCTTTCTGTTATTGGTCTTGGAATTACAGTCATTTTTATCTCTGTCTAGAATATCTTTCAACACTCTTTTAGGGTTGGTTTGGTGATTATGAATTTCTTCAGTTTTCCTTTGTCATGGACATGTCTTATTTCTCCATTAATTTTTAAGGATAGTTTTGCAGTTTACATGAATCTTGGTTGACAGTTGTTTTCTTTCAGGACTTGCAATACTTCAGTCCAAGCACTTCTTGCCTGTTTCACTCCAAGAACTTCTTGAGGATCTGTGATGGGAAGTCATCTGTGTTTCTAATAGGCTTTCCTTTATAGATGATCTGTTTCTTCTCTATAACAGCTTTTAGTATTCTGATTCTGTGTTGAATTTCTGGGACTTTGATTATTATATGTCTAAGTGTAGACATATAATAAGTAGTTATGGATAATTGGAGTTCTATATGCCTGACTTAAATGTATGTAAGATTCTATTCCAATGCTTGGGAAATTTTCTGCTATTAATTCTCTTTCTAGTCCTTTTATGTCATTTGTATTGACTCCTGCTTTTTTATTGACACCTATCAGTCTTATATTATTTCTCTTTTCATCATCTTGCAGCTATTGAATTGTTACTTTCTGCTCCCTTATTTTTAAAAGATCTTTCCTTTCATGATGACTAACCATGATCCTATCTTCAAGATCTGAGAGTCTCTCTTCAGTTTTGTTCAAGGGATTTTACCAGCTTTAATGGAATTTTTAATTTCCTGGATATCTGTTTGAATCTGTTTCATGCATTTTCTTTCTTTCTTATATCGTTCATTCAAGGTATCCCCGTTTCTTATGTTCCCCTATTCTTTAATCTATCTCTACTCTAGATTTGCCGAGCATCTCCTTTATAAATATTGTAATCTCTTCTTTTACCTGAGACATTATTTCTGATCTGATTTTCTCTATGGCCACATTAATTTGTGTCTTTACTTCAGTCGCTATCATTTCAAAATTTTCAGGTGTGTGTCTTCCATTTTCCTCTATCTCAGTGCCTTCCTGACTTGTTCTGAGGCTGTAGGTCTGAGATTGCATTTTGGTTCCACATCTTCTCATTTGCTATCAAATTTTTTTTAATTTTCTGTGTTGACCTTTGTAAGTTTTTTAGTACATAGTTGTATCACTAGAATGAAGGCCTCCCTAGGAAAAGTCTGTTCTTTATGGATGTCTTTTGTGTGTATGAGTTTCTTGGTTTGGGTCTGTCCCAAGACTCTACCTTCTCAATTAATTAAGAGTGCAATATTAATATTTATTTGGCTCAGTCTCCAGTCCTTTGCTGTTGGACTTTGGTTAGAATTTTATCCCAGTGCTTTCCAGTATTATTATGGAAGGAAGAACAACTGATTACTACAGACATGCCATCCTAGCTAAAGTAGTATAACCAGCAATAACAATAACACCAAACACTGCTTAGAAACTGACAAAATGGTAAGTATTAATTCTGTATCTTAAACCATAGAAGCAAAATGTACAGTTACATAGTAGAATCAATCATAAATTAGGAGGATGTATGTAAAGTGTTTCCCCCTGGTAGAGTGGTTTTACCCTGTGGTGCGGAAATTTAAGAAGGAATGTAGGGAAAACTAACAAAAGGAAGTAGAAGCAAGCCTAGGGAGCAGAGGATGATCATGCAAGCTTTAGGAAACTAGAGAAGAGGGAAGAAAGAAAGGATGAAGGAGTAAGCAAGGGATTTTCTGAAATTAGTCTCTGGGTTTAGGGGTTGGGACTAGTTTTCTATGGCTGGAGTTCTCCCCATTTATTTAGAAAAGAGATGAAAAAGAAGAAAAAAGGTAAGAAAAAAGAAAGAAGAAAAGAAGGATATAAACAAAAATAAAAATTAAGTTAATTGTTTTAAGTAATCATGGAAGGCTGTGGAGAAGTAGGAACTCTACTGCTGGTGGAATGCAGACTGGTGAAACCACTGTGGAAATCAGTTTGGAGATTCCTCAGCAGACGAGGTCTAGTGGTCCCATTTAATCCAGCTATTCCCCTTCTCGGTATTTTTCCAGAAGAACTGAAAACATCATATCACAGTGGTATGTGTGCCCCCATGTTTATAGCAGCACAATTTGTCATAGCTAAATTGTGGAAGCAACCCAAATGTTCATCCACTGAGGAATGGATTAAAAACTGGTATTTTTATATAATGGAATATTATTCAGCTATAAAGAAAGATATACCTGAGGCTTTTACAGGCAAATTGTCACAACTAGAGACCATACTTGTAAGAGAAATAAATCAGACCTCCATGGGTAAGCAATGTATTGTCTCACTAGTAAAAAACCTGAAAGAATGAATAAAAATTAAGAGATATGGTAGACATTGTGAAATAAAAGGAAACTGCTCAAAAATAAAAAGCAACTGGGATGAGGGAAAAGAGAAAAGAAAGAAGGTAAAATTATATATATATATATATATATATATATATATATACACACACACACACGATAGCTAACATAGTTGTACTACTGACTTCTATTACTTTGCTGAATAGATCAGTTAATGATTAATTATGTGATCAATTTTGCATGTCTCTATTTGCTTTCCCAAGAAACCCTTTTGAAGATATCAATATGTAATACAACAACCATTGTTAATTTCCCACCACTTTGTCTGTAATTCAGTATTGCTTGTATTGCTCTTATGCTATTTTGTAAATGGATGTCTGTTTGTTAATATGCTTCCTTTTATTTTTTAAAATAAATTAAAAGAAAAGCATGTCCTCTCCCACCTGATAATATTCCATATGCCTTTGTCCCCAAGCACCACACTGGTCTCCTGGTACTTCTGACGTAGAGGTTAGGAGCCAGGCACCTGAATTCCTCCTGTAGGCTGGTTGCTGGGTCTATGATCTGGGATTTGTAAATGTTGCAGAATTATTGGTTAGATTAGGGAGTTCTTGTTGTTAATGAGGGTTATTATAATATATGAAAACTATATTTGTTATTATTTATTAAAGTTTTTGTTCATGTTTCACTATTGAATTACAATTTTCCTCAAGTAAATTCCATATATGTATTGTTTATTTCTATGAACTTTGTTGTTACTCTCAACATCAAATGATAATTCTATTTTTTTGAATAGGTGTCACATTTTGTAATTTTGGTTGACCTGGGACTCACTATGTAGTCCAGGCTAACCTCAAACTCATGGCAATTCTCTTGCCTCAGCCTCCTGAGTGCTGAGATTACAGGTATGTGCCACAACACTTGGCTAAAGGATAATTCTTTACTTTATTTGGCTGTTGATGGTTATTGATTATATATATATATATATATATATATATATATATATAAATCACTCATTGTGACTTTAATTTTTATTTTCTGATAAACAGTAATTCCCAATACTTTTTCACGTGCTCTTTTGACTTTCACATATTTCCTTTGGTGACATGTCTGTTCAACTATTTTCTCCATTGTGTGTTTGCTGTGTCTTTGAGTTACTGAACCACTACATTTTTAGACAGAAATCTTATATTGGCTTTATGTATTAAACTACTTACCCCAGTCTATGGTGTGCTCATGCATTTTAGTAATTGTGTTTTTCAATAGGAATTAGTTTTAATTTAGGTGAAATCCAAAGTATCTATTGTTATGATTAGTGTTTTCTTTGTCTTGCCTGAAACATGTTTGTTATTCTAAAGTGAAAGGCATGCTTTCCCATATTCTATAAGCTTCTTATTTTATCTTTTGTATTTAAGTTCATAATCCATCTCAAAATAACTTCTAGTACAGCATGAGTGTAGGTTTAGAAGTTGTGTGTTTTCTTAACAGGGTATATATTTGATCCAGTGCCATTTGTTGAAAAGTATTTCCTTTGCTGATGAAGTTCTTTGCATACTTATTAAAAAAACAATTGGCCAATAAGTGTGAATATATTCTGAACTATTTTTAGTCCTATAGACCAAACAATCTGTCGTTATTGCAGCACATTATGACAAAATAGTTTCTATGTAATGATCTTTAAAATCAAATAGAATGAGTCCTGCAAGTTTATTTCTTTTTCAAGTACTTTTATATCTTTTATATATATATTTTTCAAGTGCTTTTTCAAGTGCTTTTACATATATATGTATGTATTTATAATACACAAATCTTGTATGTATATATATATATACAAATATATATATATATACAAATCTAATCCAGATTATATAAATTATGCAGATATCTAAATTATATATTTTAAATGAAAGCTGTAAGTCACAATGGACTTAGTTTTCTCCCCTGCTTTTGTTAATGTACTATTAAGTTTAGAATAATTGAGCTTTTATGCATAAAATACTTTCCACTCAAAAATGAACATGTCAGTTACCCTTCTTAAAAAATTCATAGTACTTGTTTGTTTTTAAACTTTTACAGAGACAATATACAGACAAATAATGAAACAGGAAAGGCCTGAAATAGAACTATGCAAATATTGTCAACTAATCTTTAATAAATAATCAAAATCAATACAATAGAGCAAAGGTAACCTTTTCAACAATTGGCAATGAAAAATCCTGACATGCAAAATCAGAAAAAGAATGGCACTAGACACATTCTTACAAAATTAATGCACATTGGATCATAAAAGCACAACTACAGATCTCCTAGCATGCAACAGAGTACATTTACATGGACTTGAGTTTGGGAGTAACTGGACTCATGACCCAGGAAGTGAATAATCACTAGGATGAGTGAGTACTTATTAAAATTTAAAATTATTATTACAAAATACACATCAAAGGCATAAGACAAGCCACAGACTAAGAGAAAAATGTTTGTAAAAGACATACATGATAAAGGACTACTATCCAAAACACACAAAATCTTTTAAAACGCAATGATAAAGCAAATTGCCTAGTTAAAACCAAGTAAAAGACCTAAACAGACAACCTACCAAAGGAGATAGACAGATGGTAAACAAATATATGAAAAAAAATGAACAAAATTTCTAATTAAGCCAACAACATGATAGCAATATACCCTATTATAATGGCTAAAATCCATCACACTAGAAACAACGAATGTTCTGGAGGACATGAAGCAATAGGAACTCTGACCCATTGCTGGTGGGAATGCAACATGACCAGTGACTTTGGAAGACTTTGGGCAGTTTCTTACAAAATTAGACATATAGTCACTATATGATCCAGCATTTGTACTCCTCGGTATTTACTAAAGTGAGTAGAAAACGTGTCTACACAAATACTTCTACATGATCATTTATAATACTTTTACTCATAATTGCCAAAATTTGAAAGCATGGATAATATTCTTTGGCAGGTAAATGATGAGACTGTAATATATCCAGATAATGGAATATCATTTTTATCATCCTATGCAGAAAGGAATAAGTTAGCAATCCCTAAAAATTATTGAACTTTAAATAAATATGTGTATATTACCAGATTAAATAAGCCAATCCAAAAAGGCTACATGTTGTATGCTTCTAACAACATGACATCTAGAAAAGAAAACATTACAGAGATAATAAAGACATCACTGGTGGCTACGAGGTAGGGGACAGGGATCGCTGAGAAGACAAAGTACAGATGCTTTTTCAGGTAGTGCCGTTGTTCTGCATACTACTGTAATATCATCATGTGTTTGTGCAAATGTACAGAATGTGGACAAGTAAGAGTGAACCCTAGTGCGAGCTGCAGACATTAGACAAGGGTATGTCAGGGTGATTCCATGCACTCTAACTACTTTGATGTGTGATGATTACAGTGGAGGAAGCTGTATGAGGATGGGATAAGATAGGTGTGAATTTTTTGGGATTTCCCCCCAATTTTGCTCTGAATTTTAATTTGCTTTGAAAAAGAAAGTCCAACAAAAAGAAAAAACAATGTCTATTGACTGGGCATTAAATAAAATTTAGAGATCGAAGTACAACCAAAATATTAACAATTTAATTCAGCATTGACTTTGTAAAGTTGATTTTTAATTCTTATTAACATATATATGCAGTACGTTGTTTACATCCATTGTAGGGCATTCGTACATGTACATAGCACATCTCAATTCTTTTTTCTCCTTCTTTCCACTCCCCTTTTATTTTGCCAGCATTAGATGCATTTATTTATTATAGAAATTCTTATGAAGTTAATTATCATGTAGACAGATTAAAAACCAGACTTATAGGCCAAACAACATGTAAAACATACAAGACAATTATACTTAATCAAGGTACACTTTTAGATACATTGTCTGTTGGCATGGAGTTTTTGAGTGGCTAATAAAAGTTCATAATTTCAGTAACACAAAGAATGGATTAAGTTGGTCGGCACACCAAATTTTGCTTACATAACTATTTTTTGAAAATATATGAAACAATTAGATGATGCTATAAATACTATTCACCTAAGCGACAAAATATGCACATTATTTGATACTTGCCTTATGAATTCATAAAAAATCTCCAATTAGTGGACAGAAAATCAGGAAAACTTATAGAAATCTAACATTTGAGGAGCAGCTGTTTAGATTTTTTAAAAGAACATTGTGAAGCATGTGGGAGAATGAGAGCTCAACTTTAACACCTGATCTGTCGATTTGAAGAGTAAGACAAAGATACAACTCTCTTTCCCTTACTGGGGTGTGACGCATACGGAGCCATCTAGCTGCATTTTCTTTATAGAATCCCCATTAATCATCCCCATTCCTTTTTAAGCATGCTTATAAATTAATTCTAAAATATATGCTAGAGAAATGTAAAATTTTTGCTGATGATTGCATGAGAAGTCAACCAATTCTAATTTCTAGGTGTAAACGTTTTGGGTGAATAGACTGTGTTTGTAGTTAAGATTTAAATTTCTATTTCATTGTATAAATTGTTATAATTTTGAAATAAAAAGATAAATCAATATCTTCTTTCTAAATGCACCTTGAGGATTCTCAGCTGCCAAAACCAAGATTGGTACAATTCCTTGGGTCAGTCACTATGAACTTCATTACATTGGAATTGCTACAAAATCACGTGATTTCTGAATTTATAACACTCTTACCAAAACCATCCCTTCCTTTGAGTGGAGTAGCTCAGCAAAATTTTTCATTTTCATGCAAGGGCTGAGCAAAAGGTATGGTGATAGTTTAATTCTAAAAATCTTATTACAGCAAAAACCACACTGCCAATAATGATGAGTGTGCTCAAAGCAGGGAGAAGTATTTTCAGTACTATAAGGGGGATTAAAGGTGATTCATCTTTTACTGTAACAATTTTTTAAATTTAAACATCAATTGTATTGTTGATCATCTCTCACTGATGAACCATTTATGTCAATTTCTGTCAAATAAAAATATTATCATATATTCTCACCTGCTTTACTCACTGGATCTTCCGCAGTGACCTCTGGTTCTCTCCCAAAGTCAAAATTATCATGAAAGGTAAATGTTTTAAATCAATTCAGGACACCAAGCCAGCCACGAAAGCACAATTAAAGAAACTCATAAAAGAGGACTCCCAGAACCACTTCAAACAGTAGCAGGAACGGTAAGTTTGTTCAAAGTGAGAGGAACTACTGTGAAAAGGATGAATGGCAATGCGTCTTTTACTGTAACATTTTTTAAACTTAAATACTGCACTTTTACCTCGGCGCATATTATTTAGGCTCTGTTTTGCTCTCATGTTTCTCACTTCCTCAATCCACTCACCTAAAAAACCTAACTAGAAACAGTAAAATACTATGTACTATTGTGTTTTTAATTATTCTTTGGGCTCCTTCTTGGCTACTATTAGGTTTGAAAGAGGAGAAAAGGAACCGTCTCCTCAGGAACTCATTCACGTCCTCTCCCTCTTTCATCCTGTCTCAGCTGGATTCTTGGGTGAGCCATTTTGTACAATGATGCACTTAGGAAGCTGTGCGTTTGACTTAAAGTCTGGAGGGTGGCTGATCAGGTCTCAGAGTCCTCCCTCAGCTTGCTGTGTATTTTGTATTATTTTACTCATATGATTTGGTTCATGAGGGTTCTTTTCCTTTTTTATTACTATATGTTTGTGATTCACCATAAGTACAGTCATCAGGGGAGCGCGCGCGCGTGCGCACACACACACACACACACACACACACACACACACACATTGCATTCCGATCCATTTTATGTCTCCTTCCCTCCCTTCCTTCCTGTCTCTCATCATTCCCAGATCTCTTTCCCATTCCACATAGTCTATCTTCCTTTTTCCTATCACCTTTTATTTCACGCTTTATTTACACTGTGAATTTCTCAGGCATGGGAAACCACGCAATACTCAACCTTCTGTGTCTGATTTATTTCTCTTAACATTATGGTCTCAAGGTGCATCCGTGTTCCCACATATGACTCAAATATCTCCTTCCTTACAGCTGAAGAGGCACCACTGAGTAAACAAATTTTGTGGCTTGAGGTTGTGGTGGCTACCTTCTTTTAATGAGCATTAACTTGTATTTATCTCTATTTCTTATTATTTCTAATTTCAAGGTGCCCCGAAAAGGTGTTTCATGTAAAGGTGCCATTACACTATGCACTGTGACATCTCCAGTCTTTCAGTTAATTATTTTAAAACAGCAAAATCAGCTATTGCCAAAAGAAATTGCCAACATTAGGATTTGAATGTAACTTTATCCATAACTTTATTTTATGTGCATGTTGCCTGTGTGCTCATTTATATACCATTGTGGTTTAGGCAAGTCCTTGTTTTCTTTTTCATAATCCCCACACTTCTTCCACAACTGTCTTTCTTGTTTTCTTCCCATGTGACTCAGCCCATGTCTCTGGATGGCTATTCTGGGTCTCAAGACTCCATAGGAATTTTAGGATGAGTTTTTTTTAGTCCTAAGGTTAAATATTGCAAAATAACAATTGGGATTTTCATGGAGTTAGAGTTAAATCTGTAGATTGCTTTGGAATGAATTAAGGAATTAATAATATTAAATCTGCCAGTCCACGAACATGAAATGTCTCTGTATATTGGCTTTCTTCAGTTTCTTTCACAAATGTTATGGAGTTTCACATTCTTGCTTAATTTGTAAGTATTTTGTTCTTTTGATGCTACTGCAAATGGAATTGTTTTATAAATTCTGTTTAAAATTATCAGTTCCAAGTACATAAAAATGCAAGTGATATTGGTGTGTTGATTTTGTATCCTGATCATTGCTGAATTGATTTATTGTTTTTCTTTTAGTAATGGAGATAGAAACCAGAGTCTAAATTAAATTCAATCCTTAGCCCTTTTTAATTTTTCTTTGAGAAGACGGGCTCTTACTAAGTTTTCTAAACTGGTCTTGAACTTGAAATTTTCTTATCTTGCTCTATCAGAGTGCTGGATTACAGGTGTGGGCCCCTATTCTTGCTAACTTTAATAATTTAACAAAATTTAACAATTTTGTTGCTTTCCAACTCTTTTGAGTTTTTTTCTTCAGTAATTACTCAGGCTGAACTTTTAGCACTATGTTGAATTTTAAAATATTGATTGACTTGTCCTCTCAAACAAATATCTTATGATAATTCATGTCTACAAACAACCTGAGTTTCTTCACAACTAAAAGGATAATTATTTGAGAAGCCTATAAAATGTTTATGAATCTTTTTATTGAGTTAGATACTATCTTGGCAGTATAAATCTAACTAAAAAGATTACTATCTTAGGTCAAACATAAATAAAAAGATAAACTAGAAAAAAGAATATAGCAAATTCGGGTAAATATTGTCACCTATGTGTGTTAAAAATAATTGAGATAAAGAGATTGAAATTTGTATAAACTCTGATGATGTGTTGCTGACTTCTGTTCTTCATCTGTAGGTATAAAAAGCATCAAGAAATTAAGGCTCACTAAGGATTGAACAGAGGAGGAGGAGACTCGTGTCATTTTTATTTTGGATTCACTCTCCTAAGATCTTTTAATGTATTGTAATACTCACTGACAAAATCAACAGCATATATGAATTTTTACTGGCTTCCAGTAAATGCAAAACATATGTGAATGAAAACAACATTCACGTCTGGTCTTTTCCCAGGGAGCAATTAACAAGTGTGTTTGTTTGTTTTCAATAGCTGCCAGAAACCAATACAATTGAAAATTTGGCAAAAATCAAAAAGGTTTTGCTTCCTATGTAGAAGAAATCCATGTCAAAACCTTTATTCCAGAACAATAGCAAGCTAATTATGAAAGTGAAGCTTATGTTCAGTTTATATTTCTCAGAGCCAAAATATCTGGCCAGATTCTTCCCTTGAGTGAGCTGTCTCTCTGATCTGAACTGAGGATTAGCTGGTCTTTACTCTGGCTACATTTGCTAAACCACATCTCCATTTTTCTTGCAAATTTAAGAGCCCCGCCCTAATCAAACCCTAACCTTGAATGTGGGGTTGCTTCTATTATGGATCCTCAATCCAGATAGCTATTGGAAGATGCAAGTAATTGCAACTAATTTAGAGGCAGAAAGGAAATATATTTCCTTTCTGAGAGGAAGATAAAAAAAGACCCATGCATCCCAAATGAACTAACTAGTGGTTGCTGTGACTGATTGTAAGAAACTATTCTAAATCATCTTCTCTATTGGATAGTTGAATATTATGCAGGGCACAACTTAGGCTGAATACTTACTTTCTGTACCTTTTGTGCCCAGCAGTACAATTGCCTTACTACTTCTCAGTACCATTCACCTGTATACCACGCCTGGGTTGTGCTCTCAGCATACTCCAAACTCTAAGCCTTTCTTAAACAACTCAACTACCAATGTGAATTTATTCTACCAGACCTGTACAGCACTGAACTAAATCCTTAGGAGATGCACAGCATAAGAAAACATACATGGTCTTAAATAACTGGTTAATCTAGTAGAGAAGGAAAACATAAACAGGGTAATGCTAGTAAAAATTGTCTGATCATTAGACTCTAGTCTGAGATATTTTAATTCAGTACTTTGTGTGGGGTCTTAAGGGATTCAGAGGGATGGGAGTAGAAAATCTCTAGGTTACTTTTTCTCAAGCACAGCTGCAAACAAAATCATGGAAATATTTTAAAAATACATCATCATTTGGGTCCTGCCTCAAGCCAATAAAATCATGATGACTAAAGACATGACATTGGCATTGAAATCATATCTATTTCACTTTGAATGCTGTCTTCACTCTTTAACAACTGTATTATTGAACACATTACCTCTAAATCACAGCCTTGTTCTGTTCTAATATTTAAATGAGAATAGTAATGTTATCATTGGAATATTACCAAGTTAAATGTATATAAAGCATTTTAATGTACAATGTCTAATATATAATGAATATTTGATAATAGTAGCGAACTGTTATTGAACATTTGCTATGTATGTGAAACTGTTAAACATACTTCATGAATGAAATTAAACACTTTGTTTTTATCCTCACTTTCCTCAATGGAAGATTGCTGCCTGAAGTGCTGAAGATATTGCCCACACTACACATTTAGCAGCAGATCTAGGGTCTAGTAATTGTGGCTACGTACTAAGCATTTCAGAAGCTATTCTCAGGTGCCTTTCTTGCTGAAGAACAACTGATTACCTTTTTTTTTTTTTTACAACTGATTATCTTAGTTCAAGTTTCTGTAATTAAATATCATAGATGGGGTGGCTTGCATAACAAATATCTACTTTCCATGGCCATTTCTTGGAGGACCATTGCTATTTTCTGAATGTGTTCCCTAAACGATATGTGTTGGAAACTTGATTTCTATCATGGCACTAGTAGGGTGGTTTTTCTCTTGAATGGACTCATGCCATTATTAAAAGGTCTTGAGGGGGTGGATTTACCCTCTTCTTCTATGAGAGACTACAGTTTTATGCTTCTTTGCCTTCAGGCTTCTACCACATGAAGAGAAATTAGAGGCCAGTACCTCTGTCACAGACTTCCTAAATTCCAGACTTGCCAGAAATAAGTATTAGTTTTTTATAAATTATGCAGGCCCAGGTATTCTATTATAGTAAACAGACACACACACACACACACACACACACACGCACGCACACACACACACACATGCACACCCAACAGGCTAAAATAGCCTTTTCCTGCTTGCATGCTCATGTTGCCTTTTCTCCATGTATACAGCCAGAGATTCATCTTCTGCTGTCCCTTTTTTTACACTAAGAATGTTAATCCTGTATTGAGTGTCTACTTCCGTGACCTCTTCTAATCCTAATTACCTCCCAGTGGTCCCACTTCCAAATATTATCACATGCGTGACTAGGGTTCTCAACACATGAATTCTGGGGAAGCACAATCAGTCCTTAGTGCTAATAATCATGCAATCTGTCACAAATGTCAGATGAACAGAGTTGGCAGCAATCATGAGGTGAGCATTGAGCTATGTGCATTTAGGTGGATTTTGGGGAAATGTCTTTTGCCCTGGACTTCACTATGGAAAATAATTCAAAATCACATCCTTGATTTAAAAAATGGTTGTTTCTGGAATAGTTTTCAGACAAAGAAACTAAAGCATAGAAAGATTTGCAAATCACCCAGGGTTTCAAAGCTGGGAAGCAGGATAAGGTGGAATTCGAACACTTGTTTGATTGAATACCTTCCTTGAGTTGCAGAGCAGTTGTTCTGAGAGGGTGACACAGTCCAGCCAATGCACATGGGGTTTTCTGGAAACTGCCAGGGAGTCACTAACACATCTTGGATGGGAAAGAAGTGCACGTGAAATCCACAAGATCATTTACTCTATAATGGCAGGAGTCTGGCACTAAATACCGTGACCTGATGTGTGAGTTAGTGTGCAGTGGCAGGGAGAGGTATCTTCATGCAGGATCAAAACCTAAAATTGAGCTTCAGTGATGTATTTCCTTCTTTCAAAGTTGCATGGTCTAGTCTCCCAAGTTCGCACTAACACAGATAAAACCATTTGTACAAGAGCCCCATTTCAAGTAGGGACTGCACCTACTTGTACATCCATTCACCCTTCCATTCATTCATTCTGTACACAAGGTTCAGTGATCAAAACAAAGATGTGCTACCTGACGTTAAAGACTCATGTCCTATAGTAACTCAAATACTTTGTGTGAAATCGTCCTTGATGACCTTAGCATATCTATGAATCCAATCAATCAACACAGTTGTATAACTTCATAAAATACTAACCAAGCCAGGCACCACCTAAAAATGCCAAGTAGACAAAAGGTTCTATTTGGCACAAAACTTGGGCTTCACATTTCCTTTAATGATGTTTTTCAGCATCTATTGTAATCTTACAAACAGAGACACACGCTTCCTTCCATCTGTCTCCTCAGCTTCCCAGGTGAGAAAGAGCTCAAGGAAAATAACAAAATGCATTTTGAATCAAAGAATATGAAGCTTCTCAGGTAGGCCCAATAGGAGCCACTGGGAAGCAGCTGAAGACATGCTGACAGCCTGCCACTGAGGAGACCGCAGGGTCCGCTGCTGCCAGGGCATCTGCTGTCACACTGCTTCTCGGCTTCCTCCTGTACTCCATGTGCTACTTTCCTGTTCTAAGGTTTGCCCTGGATGGCTTCAAGAGCAAAGCATGGCTCTTCCTTCCTCAGATTCAGCTCCATTTGCCATTATGGCTCTGGCTCTGCCTTGTCTTTCTACTTTGAGTACGGCAAGGATGTGAACTAAGTCTCATGCTGAAAGCAAAGGTACAACAAACTTCTTTTTATTGGTGTTAGATTCGCCTTACTCTCTTCCTTAAAGCTCCCTGCTTCTCTAAAGACGTTCTCCAGGAAAGCGCTAATAAATCTTAATTACATTCATTTGTGCCTTTTTCAGAGGTAAGTGTTAAGAAGAGGCAAATGGTAGTCTTACATGGTCACATCTGAAACATCAGTGAAATGACTGATGTTTTTCCACACTCATAATACAAGCCTTATGGAATGTCTACACAAGCTGTGTTTTTAGAACCACTGGTCCTTGACGTATTCACACATAGCAAGAGATAGTACTGGTGGAACTTGATCAGGAATTATGATGTTGTTTACTTATATATATTAAAATGAAATAAAGTCTTATTCTGATGATAATACTTAAACCTTTAATAACCAACCCCACCAACTACTCCCTGTGATTCATCCAACCCCTCGGTTTTTTTGTTCTCATGGTATTCCAGGTTTGCAGCTCTTATGCATTTGCTCAAAATGGGTCAGCGTGGCATAATGGGAAAAAAAGCTCAACTCTGATGGGCTTGAGTGAGAAGCGTGGCTTAAATCAATTAGTGACTTATGGGATATAATATTTATATAACATGGAGCCTTTAGCTAGATCATCTAAAATGAAACCTCCCATTCTGTGACGCTCTTGAAATGGTGATATGGGCTGTGAAAGCACTGCACCGACACCCAGTAAAGCCGTCCCATCATTTCTGAGTATGCAGATCTTGTTCGTCCTTTGGGATGCACCCCAGAGAGCACCTTTTGCATGAAGCATGCACTGATCACTGCAGCTACGATGCAATCTTTTCCTCCTCTAAATTTTCATCTCACTTTGCCTTTATCATATGGTAAATGCACTTTTAATATACACAACATATGGGCTCAGACTGAGTTTCGGATGGTGGCAAGAGTAGAAATAAAGGACAGATGCCTGCCCTGGGCATCTATGAGCAGGCATTGCTCCCATGAGTCTCCTGTTTCCCCCAGACAGCAAACTTGGTTTGATCCTTTTCCAAGTCTCTGTACACTACTTTTATATTCATAATTTCATGTTTGCTTTCTTGAAGAAGATCCTGGTTATATAGGCGCTGGTCCCCAAAACAGCCTGAGCAGCACCTGAATGGAAGGAAGAACGAGACAATGGCAGAACTGCATTAGTGTCCTCTGTCTAAGCTCAGCGCTATGGGCATGGTGCAGATAAGAAACACGAGATTGGAAATGGTGTGCGCTTTGGGATCTGGCTAACAAGATGTGCCAGAAGTTGAGTGCATGTCCACAAGCCAGAGGTATTTTGGCATCATGAAGATTAGAAGTAACAGAAACATGTATTCAGCAGCAGTATCCTGAATATGGAGTTGGCGTTCTCTTAAGGTCACTAATTCCACTGCCAACTTCTTCATTAAGTTCAATACTACTTTTTTAAGAAGCCTTCTCTGATCACCTTTTCTAACTCCACCTGCAAGCCCCTGTCTTGTTTTCCTTTATATGTCACTGTATCTGCCTTTTCTTGCAATCACTTTCTCCCTGCACACACACACACACACACACACACACACACACACACACACACGAATACTAGGTTGGGGCATTTCCTGTCAGTTCACCACTCATTCCTAAAAGAAAAGGGATGCTTAGCTTATGGGAAGCACTCAGTATCTGAGGGATAAAATAATGTGATGACTTCCTAAGGGGCTTTATAAAGAAAGACAAATTAAGAGGACATCAGCATAGAGGAAGAAAGGCAATCTAGAAGCCTCCTCTTAACGGAATACAACAACTTGGTCTATGAGCCTACAGGAAACACTCTTTGGCACTGGCAGGAATGCTAGGGTGAGGGGCATATCCCCTGTCTAGAGGACTTGTGGGACCAGGTGAGAAATCTGAGCCACAGTGGCTAGGAAGATCCTGGGGTTGCTAGGTTATATGTGTACTTAAGTTGCTTCTGTACGTACATACATAGATAATTATCCCTTCCTTCCTTTTTTATATAATTAAAAAAAATTTTTTTTGAAGTGTAAAAGAAAAATAACTACATCAACAAAAAAAGAGGAAAGCATTAACAAAGAGACACAAAGTAGCACAATAACAGTATAATCAAAATTGAATTATAGACAAAGCAACAGGAAACCAACAATAGTTGTTGCATTGCATATTGATAACTTCAAAGTGTATGCTTAGAAAAACACATACAGACATACAAAATTGATCAAACAGCCAGTCATCAACTATTCCTTACCATAAAGTGACATAAGACAATAGTAGAACCATGTTAGCCATCATGCACATATGCACATACATACATACATACATACATACATACATATTTGCCTCTTTTTTTCTTTTCTCCTTTCCCTCATTCCATCTATTTTTTACTTTTGAACATATTTCCTTCATGCCTCTTAGTTTATATTCCCACCCTCAGGTTCTGACACTAGTGACACAATACGTTGCTTGCATATGTACCTCTGATTTATTTCACTTATGAGTATGGTGTCTAATTGTGACCATTTGCCTACAAAGGCCCCAAATCTGTCCCTCTTTATAGCTGAGTAATATTCCATTATATAAAAATGCCACAGTTTTTAAATCCAGTCCAATGTGTGTAGGTATGTATATGCAGCATATCTAACATAGTTATACTATTGACTTAGGTCACTTTATTGTAAGAAATAGTTGATGATTATTTGTTTGATCAATTTTGCATGTCTATATCTGTTTTCCTGAGTATACACTTCGAAGTTATCAATATGTAATGCAACAACCATTGTTAATTCCTTGTCACCTTGTCTGTAATTCAGTTTTTTGTTTTTTTTTTTTTGGCGGTACTGGGGATCAGAACTCAGGACTCTGCACTTGCTAGGCAGGCGCTTATTTCACTGAGCTATATCCCCAGCCCTGTAATTCAGTTTTGATTGTACTATTCTTGAGCTACTTTGTGTCTGTTTGTTAATGTGTTTTTGTTCTTTTACTTTTAAAATAAAAGTGTCCAAAAAAAAAGTTGCTTCTGTAGATCTTATCTCCCACAAGAGACTCTTAGAAGGTGGAACACGTTCTTGGATTAACTCAAAGGACCTAATATAAGATCAAATAAAAATGTGTGCTGAATTAAAAATAGAAATAATGAATGAATAAGCAGATATCTGATTTTGTTCCATGCAGACAAATCATGTATTAGAAAAACAACACAATGAAACAGAAATGTTTGCTTATTAAAAAGGTTCATTTTTTAATCATAATTATGTTTTAAAATGTTTCTATAGGATGTCCTCAGAAAGCTTCCAGTAAAAAGTAAAGAGTTTCTTGCTCTGAAGTCTAAAACATCTCCTTTTGCCACAAAATGACATGAGACGCAAACACAAATAACTATAGCTCATAACTTAGCAACCACAAATATTTACAAATATGCAAGCCAAGCCTCATCAAAATATCAGGGTAATTATTGGCAAATTGTATACCATACAAATGCTTGCAACCAAACAAAATAAACTCCACTGTGGGGGCTTGCCACAATTTCCCTTAACTGCTTCCTGTAAGTGTCACTTAATCTCTTGGGTTTTGTTGGGTTGGATTTATAGTACAGTCAGAAGCAGCCCAAGGCTGCTCCCAGTCCTGCGTATAGTCGGCCCCTTGCAGACTTCGCACAGCCTGCTCCGTCCTACATCGCTGGGGGCTGGTGGTCTCCGGTCAGAAGGAGTGCTGACTTCCTGGCCCACGGGCGCTTGTGCTGTTGGTCACTGGGCCAGGAACTGCTTAGTTCTCTTTCCTTAGCCCTGCACTGCTGGTCGCTGGTTGGAGGGAATGCATAAAATTAGGCTGAAGGCCAAGAGGATGTGCAGTTTAACACATGCCCCCCCCATCAGGATCTCCCATATGGGTATCCTGAAAGCTTCGGATGATCTTTCTGAAAATACAGAGAATAATTTTTTTTTAGAAAACAGGCAGAGATTAGGACATTTGTTAGTTTAAAAATTGTCTTTGAAAATTAATCCTTTCATGGACTATGTTTATGAAAAAGTCTTGGGTCATATACTTTCAACATTGTTCAAATTATTTTCAAAAATTCCCTCAAGGTCTACCTGAATGTGTGTGTGTGTGTGTGTGTGTGTGTGTGTGTGTGTGTGTTTCCAAAAAATAAGAAAAAGGGAAGCAAAGAAAAATGGATGAAAGGAAGTGAGTAAAGAGGCAATTGGGTGTGTGTACATGCCTAGTAAGAGTTGGTGGAAAGTTAATGGTAATGAACACCTCCTTTATTTTATGAACCTGAATGATGGCAAAATGGCCAATAAAAATAAAAATATAATGCAGAAATTAATACTTGAAATTGAGACAAAAAGATTGAATTTCCTAGCCACTTGATTTGGGATAAATAAATTTGAATTCAATTCTATACTCTCTAGCTCTTGCAAAAAATTTTTAGTTAAATCTTTAGATCTTAAAAATGTATTCTAATTCTCCCCCTAACACATTACATTTTCTCTCTGAAAGAGCTTACAGTTGGGGCCAATTTATTTTACTATTCACAGTATTTCAAACTGTTGGAGGAAGAAGAGCTTTTCTGCCAAGTTGTACACCAAAGCAGCTCGGTAGCCTTGCTCAAGAAAGATCAAATGTGAAAAGAGATGACAGTGAAAGGTGTGCACTGTTCCTGTCTCCCTGCGCTGGTCAAGTGCGAAGGAATCTGTGTGTTGCTTTCGGGAGCATTTTCAAATGTTCAGAGAAAACAGTTGAGCACAGAGCTTCTGGCCTGCCGCGAGGCCTCACTAACCATTTGTTTTCTCGTTTAAAACTCTAAGAAGAGAAGAAAAAGGCAAACACAACTGTACACCCCTCCTCTTTCAAACGGGGTATCCATGCCAGATAGTCTGAGCAACTTATTCAGCCCAAGGCTAATAAGCTGAACAACTTGTTTTGGCTAGACATTCCTTCTCTCCATATGGAACTGCTTGTGTGAGTTTTTAGACTATTATGTGGTCAACTGGAGGATGTGAGACCGGGAAAAAAAAAATTCTCAGCACTTTCCTTTTCTTTCCTATAAATCCACTTTCAAGGCTAAAGTAAACTGCGTGGATTGCCCAAATCCTCAGGCGGAAGACTTCACAGAACATCACACACGCACCATCTTTAATGGGTTTGAAGGCATGCCTCTTAAATTGGACTAAATTTACTGATAAATCCACCATATCTAACCTTGCCTACTTTGTATCTAGCCTTGGGGACTTCTTTAGAAAGAAGGCATATTTTCACTGAACCAAAGTAAATCTTAATTACATATTTGCTTACCATGGAGAGCTATTTTGCTTCTCAATGGGGATCTCACAAAAGGTGAAAAGTGGGTTACTGAGACATATTTGATTGAAATTTATCAGAAGTATTGCAAAGAAAGATAAAGGCTCTTTAAATTTTCAGATAATTTTCAGTTTAGCACTCTTGGTTCTCAACGTTATTTGTGTAGAATAGCTTACCAGGACAGTATGTCAGAATACTGTTGGATACTTGTTACATTAGGTCGCTTCCTACCTCACCAGACTAATGCAATAACTATTAAGTGTTCAGGTTCCTCCTGTTTTTAAAGGTCCATCAGTAATCTTTAAAGTTATTTCAACTTGCTCATGGTAGCGGGCTATTATTCCTTCATATTTCTTGGTAGCTTTCCTGTAAGAAATTAATCCAGGAAAGTTAACTCATTCTGCATGCTCTGCAGTAAGTCAGCAATCTGCAGCAAGAGGCACCATTAATTCATTTACTATTTCATTTATTTAGTCAAACATTCACTGAGTAGCTTTTACATGCTAATCTCTAAGCTATAAAGATAAAGATTTGTATAACTGCTATAATCACAACACTGTAAATCCCACTCCCAGAGTGCTGCAGCTCTGACCATTCAGGCTGAGTAACTGTCCCTGATGCCAACTTCCTAGAAAGATTCCATAGTCAAAGGCCACTGGTATGCATTTCATCTTCCATTTCAAGAAAAGTATGTGTGAGTATATAGGTCATGCACCAAGTACCCAAACATTTCTGTTTTGTACTTCCCTTTTCAAATTATGTGTTAATAAAATATAACATGCTTAGGGAAAAAGGCCCAAAATGTTTACAGTGGTTAACAAATAATATTAAAGCAAACATTCATAAATCCACTTAGAGTAACATGGAACATAACAAGCTCCTTAGCAACACTCTCCCCCAAATGACACTTCAAAATCAAGATGCCTTTCTTTTTCCAGAAGTAGTGACTCCCTGAGGGTGGAACTTCATGTGGATAAGAATCATATAGTATTTTCTCTTTTGTGTATTGCTACTTGCACAAAATATATTTTTAATAGTAATAAATCCTTTATTGAGTGGTTATTCTGTATATGTAATATGCTATATTAACTAACAGACATCCACTTACAAAATAGCATAAGAACAATACAAACAGTACAGTTACAGATACAGTGGTAGGAAATTAACAATGGTTATTGTATTATTTATTGATAACTTCAATTTGTAATTACTAAATTGTGAAAGCAACCCAAGTGTCCCCCCACTGAGGATTGGATAAAACATTGTGGTACTTTTATATAATTGAGTGCTACTCAGCTATAAAGAAAGATAAACTTGAGGCTTTTATAGGTAAATGGTCACAACTAGAGACCATACTCATGAGTGAAATAAATCAGCCTGTACATGTAAGCAATGTATTTTCTCACTAGTGTAAGAACCTGAAAAAGTGAATAAAAACTAGGAGGTATGATAGACATTGTGAGATGAAAGGAAAATTCTCCGAAGTAATGGGTAACTAGGGTGTGAGAAAGGAGAAAGGAAAGAAGGGGAAATTATGTACGTACGTGTATGCAGGATAGCTAACAATTATACTGCTGTCTTCTATTGCTTTACTGAAAGGAGCAGTTAACGATTACTTGTTTGATCATTATTGCATGTCTCTATGTGTTTTGCTGAGAAAGCACATAATATATTTTAAAAAGTAATCCATGTTTTTGCCGTAATTCTGGATTGTTTTCATTGTTGTATAGCATTCCAATGCATGAACTTGCCATAATTTATTTATCTATTCTATTGTTCATGGACATTTGGGGTGTTTATATTTTTATAACAAATGTTTCTAATAACAGTAAGGTTGCTAAGTTATAGGGCATATTTATACAGTCAACTGCAATATGTATTACCAAGCTGTATTCCAAACTGGATGAATTTGATTTACTGTAACAAGAGCTTGAGAATATCCATTCCTTTGTGTGCTTGCTATCATGGTTCTTTAAACCTTTTGACAAAACTGGAGAGTTCAATTTTTTGTATTGTAGCGTCTTTCAAAAATTGTATAGGTTTGTCACATATAGTGCTCTATATTCAAGTGGGATTTTATTTTTGTATTTAATATGACAGATGAGCCAATTTTGTATGAATTCTTAAAGCAAAATTTATGTGAAAGCTCTTCATTTATTACATATGATTTACCATTTCACATTTATCACAAAAAAGTGTTTATATATATATATATATATATATATATATATATACATACATACAAATCTGTTTTTCTTAAAAGTAGGAGGAAAGTACTTTAAAAATCTTCCTGGGATTTAACTAAAATTGAATTGGATTTTTGGAACATTTATAGGAAAATTGACCCTAACTGAATATTTCCATCATTTAACTTGTATTCCTCTATGTGCTAAGGTCCTTTAATGTCTTTCAATAAATGTAAATAATTTTATTTGTATATTTTGTTAACTTATCACTACTTTTTAGGATATAGGTATTAGTTTAACTGGAATACCTCTACTTTTAAAGTCAAATTTACTGATGTATAATTTATATGCAAAATACTCACTTTTTTAAGTGTATGATTTAACTAAATGGTTAGTCATGAAAGCAGCACCACAATTACCAAAAAGCAGAACATTTCTGTTAATGCAAAATAGTGCCTTGTGCTTCTTTGTTACATCATTTCCTCCTTCGTTCTCCAGTTCATCTAAATTTTGTTTCTGATGTTTTGCCTTTTCTCAAACACTATATAAATAATATACAGGATATAGCGTTTTGTGCTTTGCTCTTTCAATTAACATAATGTCTTTAAAATGTGGCCATATTTTTGTGTGTAAAAGTAATTCATTCCTTATTATTGCTGTATACAAAAAAAGCCTATTCTAATTATAGTTGGAATTGCATAGAAATAAGAACGATTTAAAAATTAAAAATATCTAGACTCTTTCAATCCATGAACATAGTTTATCTTTCAACTTATTTAACTGTTTCTTTAATAGTCAATACTTTGAAGTTTTAAGCACTGCAATGACACACATATTTGCTAGATTTATCCCTAGATAGTTTAAACTCAAAACTATTATAAAAGACTTTGTAAGGTACAGTATCCTTTTATTTCAATTTGAATTGTTCATTGTTCAGAAATAGAATTTCAATGAATTAATTTGCATTCTTGTTATGGTGATGTTGCTAAACTTCTTAATTCTCACAGAGTTTTTGTATCTTTTTGAGAAACATATGCCTTAAGTTAAGTTGCTTGCCAGAAAAGATACTTTTATTATTTTACTTCTTTATCTCCAATCTGCATTTTAAAATGTTTTTTATATGATATTACAAAATGGCAACATTAAAATATTTTCATTTATTGCTATTTGTAGAGAGAAATATTTATAAATGCATATCTATCTACCTTGCTAAATTATTTTATCAGTTCTAAAAATTAGCTAGGGAAGTTTTGTGTATTTAACATAGACAATTATGTCATCTGCAGGTAATAATTGCTTCCTTTTTTTCTTTAAAAAATATATAGTTTCGACCAATTTTTTTTAAATTTCACAACTCATTTTTTTCAGGCCATGAAAACTTTTTAGAAAAAAAATTGTGAAATTCTCTACAAATATCTTTATATGTAGTTCTACAATTTCAAGAGAGGTGTGATGAAGTCAGAGTAGAAAAGGACAGTGATATTAACGATTGAGATTAAACTGTCTTCAGTTTGAAAGTGATACAAAACATAAAAACATGAAAAAACAATTTCAAAAGTCCCTTCCATTTACCAGGGCCATTGAAGTGATCAGTGGAAAAGAAGAAATATGTACATACATAAGTATACATTACATATATTAAATATAAATATATTTATGTACATATTCATCAGTCTAGATTTAGAAAATGGATTCCTTATGGAAAAATTATAATTGAAAAGAAGAAGCATCACTAGTATAATGGCCATTTCGTGATGACAAAGGAGTAATTTTATCCAGAAGGTAAGATAAACCTAAACGTACATGAATCTATTTATATCATATAAAAATCTCTAAAACCAAATAGAAAATAAAAGAGAAACACACCAGTCCATAATAATATTTGGAAATTCAAACATATTGCTTTTCATAACTGATATTCAATAAAAATTTAGAAGATTTGAACACTATGATCAAAAGAAATAACCCAATTTAAACATTTAGAACACTATACCTAAATGGTATAAAATGATGCCATACATTTTTCTCATCATAACATAATTAAATTATAAATCAAAACAAAAATAACTCTATAGTCATTTTATTTTATGTATATTAACCAGAGGGGAAAATTAAATGCAGCCTATTTTAAATGATAATAAAAATCACTGCATGTCAATTTAGGGTGTGCAAATGAAAAAATTTTAAGATTTAATTTATAGCCATAATTGAGCTTATTTTTTAAAAAAGTAATGTGAATATCAGTGATCTACATATGCATTCCAAGTAATTAGAAAAAGCACAAAAAATTAAAACTACCAAAGGAGAAAGAAGAAAATGGTATCAAGACTTTTAGAACTCAGTTAAACACAATGAAATGTGAAAATAGAGAGACGAACTGTCATAAGTGGATTCTTTGAAACATTAATAAATTTGATACAGCACAGGAAGATGGAACAAACAAAAAGTTATAAAATTAACAACAGAAGAATGAAAAGGGATCTCTATAAAATTTACATTTTCATAAGAGAATATTACAAAATATTGTCAATAAATTTTAAAATTTGCATAAATTTGACAAATGTGTAGATACAAAACTTGCAAAAGTCACCACAAGAAAAATAAGAAAATCTGAATATTACTATATTTCCTAAAATCAAATGTATAATTAAAAACTCTCAGTTAGAAAACTCCAAGACCCATTGGTATTACAGGGGGAATTCTGCCAAGTATATTAAGAAAATATCAGTTGTGCACAAATTCTTACAAAGCATAACAAAACAGAATACTGTCAGCTACAGTTCTCTAAAACTGAAACAACTTGGCTCCAAAACCTGGCTAAAACATTACAAGAAAGAAAAAGTACTAGACAATCACAAACATGCAAATGCAAACTTTCAAAGCAGAATATTATCAATCTGATCCAGCAGTACATAAAATCATCATGCATTTATTGGAGGTCAATCTTCAGTGAATCTCTTGCATTTATGCACGGCCTGAGAACACACCTATAGATTGACATTTCTTACACAGTCATTTGTCATGGGTGTTTATGTACAAAATAACTCTGAAAACAGAACTAGGGTCTCATCCTAAGCAAAGGGAAAGCATGTTAGGAAGGCATGCACCAGATGATTTGATTTCCTTATGTTCAAGGTTTCTGTAATGCAGGAGTTTGAACAAGTTCATAATAAAATAGGAATATATATATATATATATATATATATACACACACACAATAGGAATATATATAGAGAGAATATATATAATAAACAATATAAGCAATAGGAATATATATATATTTCCAAGTTCAAAAAGTCCCAGAATGAATTGCATCCACTCCCAACATATATGCATTTCTACCACATCAATAATCTCTTCCAGCACACTCAAACTCATAATTCCCCATGTACAGACTGAAAGTGAAGAGTTGGGGCCAACTAGGTCCCTAGAAATAGACCCAAAGCATGAGAATATTCATATCCCATGAAACTTCTCACCAAAAGGCCATTAGTACAATGTAAGTTCTTAATAACTAAATAACCAAAGGACATAGGCTATAGGAATCCAGATAAGATGACTGGCAGGGAAGACCTTCTACATGGATTTAATAACAGATTAATCCTTATTCTCCAAGCCCACGGACTTGTTGGTGGAGCTATGTAAAAGTCCCAGTCCTTACACGCCAACTCAGGACAAACCTACAGGGTCTGGTTCTGTTGGTTTAGAGGTTTTGTAGCTCTGATACATGTGCTTCCACCACGAGGCATCAAAAAGTCCAAAATAAACTCAGACCATGACCTGACAATTTGCAGATCTTTGTGCCAAAAGGTAAGTAGCAAGTATAAGAATCTCAACAGTCACTAGAAGAATGTTCCTAATTATCCAGGGAAATACTAGGAAGCTACTGTACTATGGAACGTAAGGAGATGGAAGCAGGAGATCTCTAAAGTACCTCTTTATATTAACACATCCAAGGATCAAAAGCTAGGGAAAGCTATTACAGCTGTAAACAAACAGGCACAGCACGCTGCAGTCTCCTGTAATGAGCCCCTTCCCTGCTTGAATATTCCAGGGTTTGCTAGGACCAAAGGGCTGAGGTTAGGATTACTATTCTGACTTTATTTCACATAACTCCCACCATGAGGCTATGATCCCCAAAACATACAGTTTGTTCAGATTTACTTCTTATGCTGTCTCACAGAATTTTAAGACACTTTCTTCTCTTTTTTTCTTTTGACTTCTATTTTTTAAGTCTGCCATCACTAATTTTCTTTCTCTCGAATACCTTTATGTTGTCATTAGAATGCATGTTGCAGTATATATGAGCAACCAAATACATACAGCTAAAATCTTCAATTATTTCCTAGCAATAAAGGTTTGCTCAATGTTTTCTGAAATGTGAACGTACTAGATAACTGTCTCCTGCCCAATAATCACAAGCAACAGAGTAGATTATTCCTGAGCTAATCACTCTATTTTGAGCCAAATGGTTTGTTAATTTACCTGATGGCCAGGGTTCTGATTATAATCTCTTGACATATGCCTAAATTCAGTAAAATGTTAATCACTGTCATACATTAGAGCATTTAGTAAGCATGTTGTTTTTAAAATATCTACTCTAAAACTGTTCAGGTTGGTAAGTCAAAGGTTTAAGGTCTGATATTGAGAGTAAATATTAAACAAAATTAGCAAATTAAATGTTAATACGTCTCCAAACTCAAGTAACTTACATCTAAAAACTTTGGGGGAAAAAAAACACTAAGTAAAATTAGACTAAGATTTATAGACTAAATCTATAATCTCTCACCCAAAATCCTTGGGCCAAAATCACCAGACTGGTAATGTAACATGCACCTTCCTGTACATTTCCAGATGCTAGACCAATGAGTGATTTCATTAACAGGACTTTAAAAATATGTAAGAATTAGACTGTCCACTGTTTGTATCACCAATAATTATTCTATGCAATAATAGCAACCACACCAAAATAAAACAAAGAAGAAAATCTAATAATCTAAGAAATTAATAAGATCATGGTGGATTTTTAATAATAAAGGAATACAAATTTCCCAGAAAATAAATGTCATATTTTAGAAGAGAAACTGAAATAGACATATTGCCCAATTCCAAACTAGCAGTGATAATTTTCCTTTTACTTTACAGTGTAACTCTTTTGGAACAACTTCGTTGAAGTATATTTTATACGTCAAATAATTCATTTCTTTCAAGTGCAATCCAGTGATTTTCAGTAATATTATGGTGTGCTGAAGCCCTCACCCTGAATCAGTTTTAGAATATTTTCCACCCCCCCCCCCACTGAAAACCCTCTCTTTCATTTACAATTCTTTCTCATTTCTACCCCTAATGCCCTGTAATAAATCTACTTTGTGTTTCTATAGATTGGCGTTTCATAAAGCTACATTCTTAGATACCCGTGACTGGCTCTTTCACTTACTGTCAGTTTTGGAGGTTCATTCATGCTATGGCACGTGTCAGTATATTATTTCGTTTTATTGTTGAACAGAATTCCATTGCACGAATAAAAATGTCAAAATAACTGAAGTTATTGATGTCATGAACACGTTTAAGAAACCAAATTTTTGAAATTGTATAACAGAAATCTTGTCCAATTTACATTGTAAATCTATTAAAAAAAGTGTATGATATTGTTGCAGACAAGAAATGACAGATACAGCAATTGAGAAAAGTATAATATTAGATGTAGAACAATTTTAAAGAACTTGCTTTGTGGTAAAACGACACCTTCTTCCAGTGAAGAAGAGGCCTGGTTATTTACTAAGTGGTACACAGGCAACTGGCTGAGCCTGAAAATAATCTTAACATCGTACTGCACACCTGACTCAATGAAATGCACCTACATGACTCAAACATAAAAGCAAAGCCATAAATATACTGGTTGGATATTTATATACTCCCCACTCTTAGGGAAAGCAGAAATCATAAAGAAAAACTTTATCAAATCTTTGAAACTTACCCATGACTGAAGTCATCAAAAGTAAATTGCAGATGACGAAAAGAGGAAATAGGTACAAAATATCAACACCGAATAAGTGGCTCATATTTCAGTTTATAACATTGACAGAGTGCATGCAAAACGTTGAGAAAGAAACACAACTCAAATATAAAATCTATCAAATACCCAAGGACAGAGGAAGAAGCAATAGAAGGAAGACCCATCTTTCTATAATAGAAGTCCAGTGAAGAAATATGTAAGAATAGAATTTGTTCCTGTAAAGGATTATTTCTAAATATTAATCCCTAGTATTAGCCAGAGTAGAGTGGTGTATATCCTAACTCAGAAACTCACTTGTAGTATTCTAAAGACAGTGAAAGATACTTGTTTATCACATAAAAGTCTACAAATACAAAAATAGCTAACAGTAAGAGATTATTCAATAAATTATAATTAATCCCACACAATTTAATTATCTTTTTCCAATAAGAAGTGGAGATGGAACTATGTGGAGTGACATGAAAAAACTATTGCTTTTAAAAATCAGATATTATAATATTTTTGCCCTATGATACTGTTTGCTTTAGGAAATGTAATATAGCATTTCAACATACAAATAAGTAAAAAGCCTGAGTGTGGTCATGATCTTCCTATTTCTTGCATATGAAAGGATAATGATACAATTTAAAATGCAAAATGCCTTGACTTATTTCTCTTTTCCAAGTTTTATACAGCAAAATTATTGCTTTTAATAATAATACTTACAATGATAAGAGGTTACTCAAATAAATATTAACTAACTTGGATAAATGAGTAGAATCATAATACATAATAAACTTAATGAGAGTTAGATTAGAACTCTAAACCAAGACTTGCAAAGCTGGTGCAATCAGTTAGTGCGCGGTACTTATATAAACCAAGACTTGCATTGATGACCTTGTGAGGCATCAATAGGCCCATAAAAGGGAGGAAAGTTAATTTAAGACATAAAAAAGATTTGGACAGAATCATGCAGCAGTGTTCCCATCTCTTTTTATTCCTTTTTTTTTTTTTTTTGACATTAAGTGAAAACACTAAATGAAGTGTAGAGCAGATACAGAGAACATAATTATAACCACAATATTTTCCTTGTGAAAAATACAACTATTGGTAAAAAAGATGTACAACTGAAAATTTTCCAAAGGAAAAACACAGAATAAATGAAAATACTTTTCTCTGAGACAGGGAAAATAGTATGTCACTGTTTCTTTTATCACAATATAATTTGACACAAAAAGCACAGAATTGCACTAATACCATATCCGGTTTCCTGAGCATGTCAAAAGGAGTCCATACAGCAGAATGCAGTGTCTGAATTTTATATTTAAAGTTGATGATATTCTCATACAAGATGCCACAGCACACCAGATCTGTTTACTCAGTGTACCATAGTTTCTGTTTTGTGGCTAGATTGGAATATAAACACATGCTTTCTGCCACCTCACTTTCCCTTTTTGCTCCTCACCTGGTTTCTAGACTAACTGAGTTTTTATGTAGCCATCTCTGTCATTCTTTTACTTTCAATTTATAAATTATAGAGTCAAAAAAAGAGGTAAGAAGATGATCTTCCTTTATACCCAATTCCCATAGATCATGTCTTCCTCGCACACTCTCCACATCACACTTCTTGGTAGAGCGTACATGCATTCCGCTCTTCTCTGAGGGTGATACTCATTTTAGCCACAGTACTCTGATGGGATTCTGATATAACTCCTGCTGTAACGCTCAGAAATACATTTCTAAATGCCAAGTAAATTAAATAAGCTCTTCCTGGGCTATGATTTGGACTTTGTTAGATGCCAAAGCTTCATGTATTGGAAGCTTGGCACTCACTGTCATAAGGTTAGATAGGGAATCCTTTCAGAGGTGCAGTAGAGCAGGGATTGTGGGACCCCAGCCTCTCTGTGGTGATATAATCTCTTTATCCCACACAAGCTCACCACTGCCATCAGTTATGTGGTTACATAGTCAAGGGATGTATGCCTGAGGGGGAGGGGGCCACAGGAATCCTCACCATAGCATACAGCATGCTGCTTGCACTTTCAGCTTCCAGAATTGTGATCTAAATAAACTTCTTTTCTTTAATGTTACCATGCCTCAGGTATTTTGTTACAGCAATGAAAAATGAGTTAATTAAAGTAGAGATGTTGTCTTCTATTTCCCTCAAGCCTTAAATATAATCTTTTGGTTATTGGTATCAGGCACTGTTCTAGGTACCAGACAAACAAACCAGTAATGAAAGAAAACCATCTGTTATTCCTGAAGCTTGTATCTTATTCTCTCAAAATTTTGCTGTTACTATATTGTAACTGCTTTTACCTATCTTCCCTATACTTGGGAATAATAATGGAGATAATGTATATGAAGCACTTGACACCAAGAAATTAAGGCAAACTGAAGCTAATATCCATATAATGCGTGTTCAATAGATGCCATCATCCAGGGTGTATTTCTTTTACAAACCAAAACAGTGTGTGTTTACATTTCAAACTATGCTCTATATTGAGAATTACACTCTGGGGCCTTCTTCAGAGCTGACCCTTCCTAGTTTCAGGATAGATTTGGACGCTGGAGCTATAGCACTGAGTAATACACAGTCCTTGCATTCGAGAAGCTCACTGTCATGTTGATAGTAAAGGTAGAACTATGACATGGTGTAAAGTACATGGTTATGGGTAAGCAAATACACTTCTCAAACATTTCCACACAAATGAACTTAGTGCCCAGTAAGTGAAAAGAAAATTTTATTCAGGAAATTGTTTCAGCAAAAACAACCAGGTATTTTAGTTCAAATTTGCAATTGTACCGATAAGGGACTAGAAAGACATATTTTACAGATATGTGTAGAGAGACTATACAACTCACAAAATGTCAAAGGGGACATTTGTGGGATTTAACACTTTTCCTAGGAGTTAGAGAAACAGAATTGAAAAGAATGAGTACGTGTTACAGCTTATTAACATCCATCCACAATTAAAGCTTATTTTTGGGACTGGATAACTATATATATATATATATATATATATATATATATATATATATTGAAGATTTTTATCTGCTGAAGGTTTATTACAGTTTGTTTATAGAGCAGAAGAGAATTCTCTCTCTGTCCTCTGAACTATTTCACATCTGGCCAGAGAAATCTGTTACTCTGTGGGCCTAAGGCTGAATATAATGTTATTTTCACTCACAAGTACAGAGACAAGCTCATGACTGGCAGATGCAATGTCTGTGCAGGTATGCACTGCGGTTAATGTGTGCATGTGTAAGCATGTCCTAAGAAGGTCCCAGGGCAAAACCTGGGCCTGCTTGCTTTTATCCTTACACCTCCTCCCATGCCCAGCACACACTTGCTCGAGGTCCATCGGTGAATAACCAAATGCACAGAGGAAAGGAAACTGCGGCAGTGCTGGCGGTAGCAATAACATCATACTCCACCATGCTGACGCCGAAATAAACATGAGGATATTAAACCACACATAGATTTCTTAGTAAATGCCACATGAACAAAGAAGTCGGAAATACTTGCCTCTAGGAGTTTCTTCAAGCTTAAAAAAGGGATTAAACCAACCCCTGTCTTTCAAACTGTCAGTTAGAATCTCCTAACCTAGTTTAAATATTACCATTATCATTGATTTCCACAGGACAGTTTTAAAATAAGTAAACATTTTTGTTGTGTCGATTTTATCTTCCACTAAGGTTTTTCTTTTCCAAACTTTTGACCCTTATTCTTTTTTCCATATTCTTCACTTTGTAGTGATTGGGGAGAATAGAACGAAATAAACTAAAAATATTTATAGTCACAAACATAAATTTAAAAAAAATTTAAGACACTGACTCATCAACCATTTAGCTTCTCAAAATCTACCAGAGCTAATTATGATCTGACTGTCGTCACTGACCTGTAAGAGACCTTTCTACAAACAATGATTAAGGATAAATCAAAGAAGGAGGTATAAAAAGATTTAAAGGACTGTGAACAGAAAAAAAAAAAAAAACATAAAGTGCTTCAACCCTTACCAGTGTGCAGCTGTATAGGACAGCTGCATTACACACATAAAACCATATGTGGTGCATGGTGTGATTAATAAGAAACGTACTTCATTCTTCTATGCAGTGGCTCTTTAAAACACTATGTCTACAACTGGTAGCTTGCGGCATTGTTTCTGGTCCTGCGAAGGGTACAGCTCTCTCCAAGCTCCCATGCCATTATGCCATGCCCCACTGTCTTCTGTTATCAGTCTTGCCTACAGCCTGTGCCCCTGTATCAGAAGCAACCTCTTGAGCTTGCCAGCGAGGCCTTCAGAACAGGCATTGTAGCCTTAATATCACATCCAAACTGCAGAGAGAGAGCAAAACAAGCCCTTATACATGGATGTTCTGGCTTGCACACAGGATACCAGCTCAAATGAAATGTCACTGCGATAGCACAAATCACTGTAAACAAATACCCCTCCACGCCTGGTGTAAAACATCCACAGATAAGACTATCAAATGCTTCTTTGGGGCATGCTTTTGTCTCCTTCATCTTAAAGCTCACAGCTCAATCCAATTATCCATCAGTTTAGGCTCTGTTCATGATTTATGTATACCGGGGTTAGAGAATTGTTGCTTTAAAAAATATTTTTGGGATGACAAGTTGAAAATTTTAGCTCATAAGCTAAGATTACCTCAGAATAAATATGTTAAAATCCACTAGATGTGAATGCAAAGACTCTGGGCATCTAAAAATGTTAAAATATAATTTTTTTCATGAGGAATTGACATTTTTCATAAGATTCTTTACATTTTTGTTCTCACCATTTATTTTGAGAATGTCCAATCCGTGCATTTTTCATCAACTTATACTGTTAAGTGTAAAGTGTTTCCTCAGAAGAAGGATTCCTGAAAGATTTCCTGAAATTGCCTTCTGTAATTTCCTTCCTCACTGAGGCTAACTGTAAAATTCTTGCCCTGTGTAACTAAAATGCTAGATTTTTTCCATAATTCATATTGATTTTTGCATAAAATGGCTATTCTGAGCTCAGAACTACATAATCAAACACAACCATCAGCTTCAGATGCTAAAAAAAATTACCCCTTTGGGGGGATTTTCTACCCCCTTCTCTGAAGGGAAAGGAGAAAATAATCATCTAACTTCCTGAAACATTATAGCTTCACATTAGACAAAATGGACACCTCTATGTGGAGTCATTTTCCAAGTCAGCTAAGTCAAATAGTCCTAGCTCCACAATCAAGAACTGAAGTTCATCTGTGCGTTGAATTTCTAGACAGTCCCCAAGACTTTCACAACTCTAACAGTTCTGAAAAGGAGGAGATGATGAAGGTACTTATGAGAAATGGTGCTTTTCCAGAAAATTCTTATCCAGTGTTAGCCAAAAGCTGTTGTTTTTTCTCCCCCAGACAAATCAAGACTGCCACATTCATCTTCGGATAAATTCCTGTTCTTAGAAAGTGTAATCCTAAAACCCTGTCACTTCTCTCCTTCCACATCCAAAACTGCTCGGGAGAGCAGATACTCCAGCTAGTTTCCCCTCATCCTTCCAACCCTCACCAGCCCCGCCCACCCATACCACACCTCCTCCCCGTTCCCTGAGCAGGCCGGCACTGATTTTTCCCTGTCTCCTTAATACACAGAAAATAGCTCTCCTATGTTTTGTTGGACCCTTTTCCTGAATAGTTCGGTCGCTGTCATTCTCATGTAGGCTCTGTCACATTGTTCAGACTTCAGCTCAAATTTCCCCTTCTCGCAGAGGTCTTCTCTGACCACCCAAGCAAATGTGGCTCCACTAGTGACGTCATGTCTCAGGCCTTCATTTCACTGACTTCATGTATTTAGCCTTAGTTGATACTAACATGCCTGTGTTTTCCAGAATTATTTATTATTTGTCTGTCTCCATCCCCGCTGAAAGAGAGTATTTAACAGACCAGAGCCAGGAGCAGAGCCCACTGTGACTGGGAGAGCAGTACCACATTGTTAGCCTACTCCGTCTCATCCCCAGCCTCTTGGCTGCCTCAACCCGATGAGGAATTTTTGTTTCTTTGGCTGTCTGACTTACTCAGACATCCTTAAACCACCTGACTTTCATTTAGTTTCCACAAAATGAATACTAGGTCCCGGCCATGCATTCCAGCACTTTCTTACCAAATTGATAGTCCCTGATTCTCGAAGGTATTTTACATCCTTTCAAGAAGCACCCTGTTCCTGACAGGTCACCGAACTTCAATGCAAGCCCCACTGCTGACGACTTCCAAATGTAACATCCAAACAGCCCGAGGTCTTGTCTGTATGATATTATATCCCCCAGGCTGGATTGGGCTTTGTTAACTTTAAAATGCAAGGCAGGTTTAAAGATTAACAATTTGCCTGGATAAAGAAAAAGGGAAAAATATAATTAATCATTTGCCTGTCCCCCAACACTAGTTTACAAAACCATGGTGCAACTTTATTGAGCTCAAAATTGAAGGGTGGCAAGGTTAATATGTAGCTTTAGACCTCACGGTTTCATTAACAAACACATTATGGGCTGTAAAGCTGAACTGACATTAATGCTAGGCCCAAACAAAGTAAATAATTACTGGCTTGGCAAATGAGGAAGTACTTGCAGAGTTTGTTTACATTGGGTTTTTGGAAAATTCATGTTGGCGACAAGTCAAATACAGTTTGACTAGTAATTGTGACAATTGCTCACAGATGCTGCTGGAAGAACAACAAAAGAATGGATTTATGGCTTTTCTCTCTCTCTGCATTTTCCCCCTTTGTTGCCTTTTTTTTTCTTTACCATTTGGATCAATAAAGAACTCGCAGCCACAAAGATAAGTGGGTTACATGGCAGATGGGCCTTGGAATGTTTAAAAATCTCATGTTGCATTTTGTCTCTTGGCCCTAGATTGGAAAAGACACAGCTGCATTCAAGCTGCAGTCATAAAATCTATTGCTCCTTGAAAATGCCTATGGGTCGGTCCTCACAATAGAGCAGAGTTGAGATGGGGCCTGCTTAGAAATTTCCCAACAGGAAGACTGGTTTGCTTTGTAGTAGTGTACTGTGAAAAACCACTGTTCTAGAGGGGCAGACAGATGCCTGGCTCAAGAGGGTCCATTTCATTTTCCCTGGATGGATGGAAAAGTATAAACAGGAATCAAGGAAGAGCACAACTTAGCAAACTGGAAAATAGTTCTGCCAAGCAGTTGAGGTCTGTGACACACAATTTGAAACAATTTTGGTTTTTCTCATCAAAGATCAGTGTTTTGCCAACTACAAGCTAATTCTTCACACACGTGCATGCACACACACATACATACCCTAGGTCTTCTAAGCCCTTGAATGTAAATCTCTTTATTCTTAAAAGATAGGATTTCAATGGTTTTCAGTATAAATCAAAGCCGGGACCTTTCTAACTCAATTTCTACTAAATCTGAGTAGTGAAAGCTGGAATATTCCAAGCCTTTACAGTGCTTAACTGACTTATTCAATGCAAGGATCTGAACTTTCCTCATTGTTAAGTGAGTTATCTCGATCAGTAATCACTGATATCAAAGCTATAGCCATTGTCCTAACACATTGTGTTATTTTTATTTTTATTTTTATTTTCATTGTGTTATTTTTAAATCATGCTGGTCTTAATACTCCCTTGGGTGATTATTGCATCAAAATTGAATAAAATTAGAACATTTTCTGCTAAGTAATTAAAACAAATAAGAATCTATGACAAAATGGATTCTTTTAATCATTTTTGTTACCAGCATTTAGGTTCACATGTTCAGGTCCATTTGCTTGCTGTTGACCAAGTCAAAGAAGGTCATGTATTTGGATAAAAAGGAAAATAGATTTATTCAGAAGTAGCTTGAAAAGAGGCAGGGACCTATTTTACCTCAAATCACCATCTCACCTTGTACAGTCAGTCAATAATCTTTTGTAGGAAAGAACCAAGGGGTGGAGCAATGCCGGGAGACCATGCAAATCTCACTCCCAGCAGTCTTCAGCTAAGTGCTCCTTCTTGTGGAAGGGACAATAGGCTCCAGGCCTTCTCGTATCAACATCTTCATATTCTGTCCATTTTTTTATTCAAAGGACAAGAGGAGGTATTGGTTATATGCCCAGCAGGAGAAAGTTTGGAGAAGTTGTTTATCTCTAAAGGAAAAGGACTTACCTTTTAAAGTTCCACTTTGCAGTGCCAATTACAATTTGAATGCTATGTTCATCTATCAGAAATATACTTGATTCATATCAGCCACATTCTACATTTTCTGTTCGCCTTTAACCTCAGAACTGCAAATATTCCCTAGAAGGAAAAGCTTTACTGTGAAACTTGCCAGCTTTTGTTTTAAACTCTAAAATTTCCTAAATCCTAGCTTTGAATTGCCACACTTTTCTGATCATGAAATTTGGAGGCTCCATGTAGGATGCCAAGGGAGACTTCATGGAGGCTAGATGGAAGCAAATTTTTCCAAAGATAGTATTGCACCTTTGCTTCATGTCTGTGTCATCATTGGCTATTAGAACTGCCACCAAACTCTGGGGTTCTGGTGTTTTCAGGTGTTTGGTATCCTAAACAAAGAACTGGGTAAAACATGTAAAAAGGTAGCAAGGTTTTACATTTATTAAAGGTAGAAAAATAAGTACACTCTACAGAGCAGGAGTAGCCGCTGAGAAAGTTTAGTGCCCATGAAGTAAATGGTGGATGTCTTTTGTAACTTTCATTCTTCAGAGTAATATCAAATCTAGTCCATCCTATCAAAAGCCTGCTTGATGTTGCACTAGAAGAACTGAACATAACTCTTTTTGATTGGTCCCAGGTGCAATGTTTGGAAACGGTGTTCTGTGCACATGTCCGGGATCTGTGTGATTGACAGGTCATGTTCACTTGCTCAACTGGTGGGCCATGCCCTGATCTCATGGCTCAAAACCAGACAAAGTACTGACCATGCATTGCTAATGGTAACTCTCCACCAAGGTCTCTAAATAGGCTTGACATATACTGGTTAGTAAAACTTTCTAGTACACATTGATTTTAGAGTAATTATTATAAACAAAAATTGGGGGTAACATTCTACTAAATCTATCATATGGGATTTGGAGCATTCCAACTGCCCTTTTTAAAAAGGGTAATAAAAAATAATAAAAACTATACAGAATTTCAAAACAAGATGATGAGAAATTAATAATGGTTTTTATATTACACATTGGTATCTTCAAAATAGTTCAGATTACTAGATATAGGCATGCAAAATTGATCAATTAGGCATTAACTGTTCATTTCAATAAACCAATAGAAATTAGTAGTACAATTAACTTAGCGGTCTTCTGTACATATATATTTTTTTTCCTTCCTTCTTTATTTTCTCCTTTCCCCTATCCCAGTTCTCTATTTTTGAGCAGTTTCTTTCCCTTTCACCACATCTATTGCACCTTTCAGATTTTATGTATTCTTTCAGCTTCTTACACAAGGGAGACAATACAATGTTTACACATATGAGTCTAATTTATTTCACTTATGAATTGCATCCATTTACATATAAAAGCCTCCAGTTTATCTTTCTTTATAGTTGAGGAGTAGTCCATTACCTACCTTATTTACCCCAAATTTTTACTTTAAGTTCTTTTTCTAGTACTGTAGTCAACAAAGTTTGGTCATGTTATAACTGACACTGCAAAATGGAATTTAAAACAGTAATTTTTTTTTCTTTTAGAGAGAAGCAACTTTTCCAAACATCCTCCTGCTGAACCCATCACCAACACCCCTTCCTCTCCATAGCCCCAAAGGAGTGGCAGAATGTGCAGATGCTGACCATAGCAGTCCTGGAGCCCAGTGCCCTTTCCACTGGAAAGAGGAGGATGAGCTGAAGGATGAAACAAGTGTGAGATCTCCACCATCTCCCTGAGCTCCCTCCCCTCTGGTCCCTGCTGTAAAAGACCCTTGTACATCTGTACACAGTAGGATGGTGATTTGAGGCAAATGACCCCTCCATCTCTCTGAGCTCACTTTGAATAAATTCTTTTTTCCTTTTCATCAAAATATGTGGCTGCCTTCGATTTGGTCAGAGGCAAGCAAATGGACCTAGTGCATAAACCTAAGTGTCCAGAAATAATGTCACAACCTTGCTTGGAATTGTTTGAGGCATCTCTCTGCTTATAGTTTACAGACTGCACACTGACACATTTCTTTGACTGTTAACCCAGTTTAACCCCAGCCATAACCCATGGCCTGACCCTTGCGCTCTCCCTTCAGATCTTATTGGCATCTTCTCAAAAATCCCTATAGTTGACCTAAATGAATATCCTGAGGCCGGAGAGGGATTGGTTTCCTCTTACCATGGAAGAATTATGTTCTGTGATGCAAGACCTGATAAACCTCATTAAAGATTTTGTACATTATACTAATAAAGTTCCTGGAATTTGAAGCTTGTGCTTTCACTATAAAGCCAGACCTGAAACTTTCAAAGGATTTGGTTGTTTTCAAGAAAAAGAATTTGATATGACTTTGGAGATTCTCTGACATTTTATTGTCCAGCATGGAATGTTACCTGTCTTTCAGGGTAGCATCTGTGAAATTCACATCCGGCTTGCTGATTAGTGACACTGTTGAATAGCTTGCACAGAAAGAAATAAAAATTACAGCCCCAAGTAAAAATGGATGCATTAGAGGTGAATTTTGGAAGAAGTAAAAAAAATAGAAGGCACTTCTAAAGGAAGCGTTTAAATTTGGTATGAATGGCCTCTACTATTAATAAAAGCCTTTCACAAATCAGTGAAAGTACACTTTGCGGCCAGCGGCTCGCAGGAACTTTCAAGAAAGACCATTTTGACTCAGTTCAAAGGTTAGAAGCCCCTTCCCAAACAGATAAAGAAGGTGATTCTACCCCTTTTTAAAAAAGAAATGGAATAACTACAAATTTAGAGTTTAAAATCAAATGTTAACAATCTATTTAATCTTTTTTGGGGGGAATAAAGTCTCACTATATGGTTTAAACTGATGTGGGACTCACTAGGGAACCCAGGCTGGCCTCAGACCCGGAGCGATCCTCCTCCCTCAGCCTCCCAAGTGCTGGGATTACGTGTGTGTAGCCATGCTTTTTAGAAAAGCCAAGATGTTACTTTTTAAAATGTAATATCTAAATTAATGCAAAACTATGAAATAATATAGTAAAATAAGCATAATGAAATAAATTTTATATCTTCTATCAATTTGAAAACTTACTACAGGGAAGAATCTCCATAATATGAATTATAAAATTTAATATAATGCCCTTTGTACATGGTAAGCTATTGGTTCATATTTTGAATTGTATCGTATGAATTGAAGGGTATTTTAGATCTTCTCAGACTTTCTGACTCTGTCATTCTGCATTTCCTCCCTCTCAATTAACGAATATGTTTTATAGATGAGCTACAGGTGGTTGTATGTATGTCTCTGTCAATCACGTTCCTGGAAACTCATTTGTGACAGCTCTACCACATCCATTTGACAATATGCAGCCCAAGGTCAAGAACCCTAACTGCTGTCTTTTTAACTTCTCACCGAGCATTTTAAAAATACAGTCTCCTGAATCCCAAATTTACCTTAGAAAGGTCACTTCCAGGACCCACATTGAAATAAGCAGATGCTGAGTGGGTAACGAAAATGGAATATCATGAGAAATGATTGTCAAAGTTCCTGCCTAAAATCTATCCTAAAACTGAGAGTTGACATCACTATGAATAATATATAATGGGACTTGGCTTATATTGAATTTGGGCTAAAACTCCAAAATAGTTATCGAAGTATCCATACATTTTAAAACTAGTTGCAAGGTCTTTGCAGACATCCATTGAAGGAGACCACCAACTGCCTTAATGATTTAGAAGCATCATCCACTTCAGGCAAAATCTGTACAACTGGAGTGGGTAGAGCAGGACACTGTCTTTAGCTGCATGATGTGGCTGTCTCTGTCTCCTGAGTCAGTTCATAAAGTTTATCTTTCAGTCACTTTGGTATCAGGAAGAGCCAGAAATTTCATGGCGCCAGGTCCAGTGTAGAGGTGGGTGAGAGGACGCAGTCATGTTTCTGGGAGGCTGTCCTTCCACGGGATGGCACGAGGCAGTATATTCACTGTGGTTTTGATCACATCATGAAAGACTTGCAGAACTGCTTCAGAGAGTGAAAGAGATAGGAAGTGTGTTTAAAGGGAGGTTGAGCACTTTGAGGAGATTAGTGGCAGTCTTTTACTGTAACAAATTTTCAAACATTCACTGTATATTTGATCATATCTCACATAGTGAGTTTTAAAATATAGTTTTTACTAACCTTTCTACTTGACCCATGTTACTAAAAATTATTTTGATGTGTGCACATAGGACTACTCATTTTTCCTTTTGCCTCAGGCCTCCAAACAACTCAGCAGGACCTTGTAGATCAGTAATCTTTCCAGTAAAGGGGTGTCCTCTACTATGGTTTATCTTGTATTCTGGTGAAATAGGAGTTTTAAAAAGTTTTCCCAAAGCTGATGCTACAGATGGGCATTTTCCTTGAGGTCCCTTAAACAGGATCCATGACATCCTCCTGAGGCCCTGAGAAAAATAGTGCAGCAAGTTCTGGTGAAAGAGGAATATATAGAACCACTACAGAGATGAGGTCTGACTCACTAGGACTCTTTACACCCTAAGGCATCCTGGGAAGGACAAGTGTGTTAATTGCTAGGGAGGTGTTGCAGAGCCATACCAGGAACACAGGGAGAAAGATTCCTGCCTAGGTTTCGTAGGTTGCTTTCTGCTCCTCCGTGCCACTTCTCCCCACACCAAAAGGAGCACCTCATCTGTCTGCTGGCTTATTAATCTACAAGTTAAAAATTACTACTGAGAGTTTTTAACATAATTTCAACATGAAGACAACAATATGCAATATAACAACCACTGCTGAATACATATTTTGGTTTTTAAATTCTGTATCATTTCTAATTTTTTTTTCCATTCCTTTATTTCTCAAACTTCTTTTGTGAGGTTGAGTGGATTTCATGGAAAGAAACTGATGTATTCTAGGTTTCTCATTTGTTTCCAGATTGAAGAAAAGTCCATGTTATTAAAATGTCAAGAGAGCTTTTTAAACTGCTACTGAGATATGAATTATATGTGCTGGATTAGCCTCCAGTTGCTATGTAGTTGATAAAACAGAAACTGATTTTTACCTCACGTAGTGGTATCACTTAAGATATAATTTTTCCAGCCCCTAAACTGTGCAGTACCTTGATTTGATTTCCCTTAGATCTTTAAAGAAATCACTTCTTTGGTGAATCCTACATCATGGAGCATAAGATTCTTTAGGTAAGACTTCTTTTCAAATTGAACAAAAAGAGCTTAAACACATTCATATCGTAAATGACAGTACATATACTTCTGCAAGACTCCTTGGCCTCCTCTGCAGCAACTCAGCACGGTGGCTTCTAGTTTTTCAACCTCGCCATATGGAACTAATCTGTTTCCAAGCAAATGTCAAATCTATAATAATTAGGTCAATGCCATTCATTTCTTCTCCAAACCAGTACTGACCTCTTGCTGGGAGGCTTGTGAGTTTGCTCTTTGCTTTTTGCTTTAGGCGTTCAAAAAGTTTACCTCACTTTGTCTCAGCCTTCTCTCCAACTCCCTCTAACCTGTTTCTTTGCCCAGAAGCCCACTGCAAGAAAGGCCCTGTAGCTCCCGTATCAATAAATGTTTTCTAAAATTGCTCAGTAGCAGATATTTTAGGCCCTGTAGGTTGTATGGCCTCTGTAACGACTATAGTGCTCTGTTACTTAGCATAAAAGCAAACAGAGACAAGAGGAAATGAATGTATGGGGCTGTATAAGAGATCATTTACAAAAAGAAGTGAACAGAGTGGATTTGCCTTCTGGGCTGCGGGGTGAGTAGCCTGCTTTAGTTTACAGCCCTGAAAATAAATAGGTCCATGGAAAAATTAACTTGTTAACTATCTCCATTCTTATTTGCTTTACTGAGGACTAATTTTAACAAGGAGATGGCTATCTACGAGGCAAGAATTTGTTTTCTTTTTATCTTCCCTTTAATGAAAGCTCTGATGCCCCTGAAGTGAAAGGCCTACAGTGAATCTTTACTTCACACTCCTTCTAGGCTACTTTCTGGTCTTTAGAGGAAGAACATTAAGCCAAAGTCAGGGGAAAAATTAAGGACTCATTCCATTGAAAGTTCAGGATGAATTGCAATTAATAAAATGACTAAGTGAATATAACAAAGATAGGACAGAGATCCTGGGAGGTGATAATCCCTCTGTACTAGATACTGTGTGTATTTAGTGTTTAATTTAGTTCTGGCATCAAGATGTACCACTGACAAACTAAAATACATTTAGAAGAGAGTAAATTTTAACAACTTGCAATCAAGTTTGTGTACAACTATGAAAACTGTTGTTCAGTCAAGGGAAGATTCAAATACTTGACATATTTGAAGAATTGCTTTTTGAATAGGAATTATACAACACTAATATGAGTTTAGAAGTAAACATAAAAAGGAATATCTTTAAGAAAACCTCAGCTAAATTTTTTCATAAAAGCTTTCTAAGAAAACTACCTGAGGATGGAAAGGAATATATTGAAATTTGTAGAATTTCTTTTTTACACTGAGGTGGACAGATTGTGGCAGAATTTGAGTATCACCTGATCTTTTGGATCAGGTTAATGGCTCATGGATATAAATTTCATGAAACAGAAAATTTCTAAATGGGAATCAATGATGCTTACTAATGTTTTAGAATGTCTAGTAAAGATTTGCAAACCAAACCCAATGTTTGGTATCATTTCATAAATACACCATATTTTTAATAAAAACATAGGAAGATGTAATATAGAAAGTAAAGGTCTTCTTTGCAAAAACAAAAGCACTTGAACAAATGCTAACTTCATCAAATAAAAATCTAGCTACATAAATCAAGATATTAGATGACATGGGCTTTACCCCCCCCTTCTTTTAGTGCAAAATGGCAAAGTCTCCATTGTGGATTATCAGAAGACTCTTGATCATCATTTAGGAATTACTGAAACTCTAAAGCCTTTTCTAATCCTACAGTTCTAAGCTTTTGCACGAGCATGACAACACTGAACTGTAAGTTGAATTTTTCTTCAAGGTACATAGTAGTGACTGGGCAAAGTAAAAGTTACCTTCAAAATGCTCTGTAACAGTAAATTATTTATTTTAAAGGATTTCACTTACATTCAGGTGGCAACATACTGTAGTGTAGGTAAAGCACAGCTTTCAAAGTGTGTTTCTTTATTCTTGTGGTAATAAACTTAATTGTAAAACAGGAAAATTTGGCCAGAGATATGGCTCAGTGGCGTAAGTGCCTGTCTGGCAAGCACAAGGTCCTAGTCAATCCCTGGTATTAAAAAGAAAGAAAGGAGGAAAGAGAGAAAGAGAGAAAGAGAGAAAGAGAGAAAAGAGAGAAAGAGAGAAAGAGAGAAAGAGAGAAAGAGAGAAAGAGAGAAAGAGAGAAAGAAAGAAAGAAAGAAAGAAAGAAAGAAAGAAAGAAAGGAAGGAAGGAAGGAAGGAAGGAAGGAAGGAAGAAAGGAAGGAAGGAAGAAAGGAAGGAAGGAAGGAAAATTTCCTAAATACTAGTAGGATATATTGTCACAAGCTAAATTTTTTCTCTCTCAAAATAAAGGGCAAGCAAACTTATGTACTAACCTTTGACTTTTCAGAGAAAATAAATCCGGAGTCAATATGGAAGCACTAGGAATTTTATCCAGGAAATTTTCTAGATGCACTTAACATTTCAAGATAACTTAGCCAAATTATCTCAAGTACAATTCCAACTGAAAAGATGTTAGAGAGTAGTGTTCAGAATGTCAGACCCACAGTAAAACTCTACCCCCAGTGATTTTTTTACCCATTCCTCCAATTTTTCTTTCAATATACATTTAAGATTACTTGTATAAAATCTCCTGAAATAAAACTTTGTGAATTCAATGTAGAGCTTGATTTTGAGTCCCTAAATAATTCAACATGTGTGCAAACATACCACACACACACACACACACACACACACACACACACCCATGCTAGTTCTGGAAAGAGTGACATACAGTGACTAGTAAGGGGCAAACACTTCACCAGCCTCTACCCACTGCTATATCAATGCACATAAATTCTCATTTGTAACACCCCTGCAGTTCCATTGTGTGGCTCCATTAGCCTATGCATGAATTATTCACACATGATACATCATAATGGCATCAGAGCCATTTATGATATCAATTCATACTATTATAGAACAGGTAATCTTCAGCTGTCCAACACAACATGTGTTAATTAGATCTCCAAGAAACTTCGCTAGTCAATCATCTTTACAAAGCCCTGTTCCTGTTCTACCTCCAGTATGCCTTCCAATCACTCCATCCTATCTCTATTTTTCATTTTTCAATCTACTTATGGAATACCTGACATATTTAATCGTTTAAGCTACATTTTGTGTGTTACTTTGCAGATTTAACTCTTGCATCACCAAGTAAATTAGTTGATTCTTGAAAGGTGGAAACATGGGCTATAGCTCCTTTGTAACTTCCATAGTTCTTTGCAATGTTAGACACATAATAAATTTTCATTAAATTGTAATTGACTTCTTTAACTGGCCTACAAACAAATTCAAATCACAAGTTACTAGGTGGCTGGCTACTTGCTTTAGCTCATTTTGATTCTGAATAATCACACAAGGTTTGGGTTGTGTAGTTTATTATTGTTATGAAATATTTGTCCTACTTAGTTTTTATTTTATTTCCATCAACTATTTGAAGACGAAAAATGCTTTTTGTACATTATTTAGAAAGACAGCTTCATTTTAGGTTAGGAGAAATCTGGCAAATCTATGGCGTGGTGGTTGACATAACGAGCTATCAATGTATTTTCATCACTTTTCTACTCTACATTTATTCAGGACATGACACAATTGGCAATAATTGGCTTCATGCTTATAATTAAAATCAATTTATAATGGAAAATTATATATCTAAGTCGCATATATTCAATAGATACTTGTTATGGTTTGTGTTTAGATATCTACCCCAAACCTCATGATATCACAGATTTTTTTTGGAAGTGGTTAACTCTAGAGTGTGTGATGATTAATAGTGCAATGCTGGGATTAAGGGTGCTGGGATTAAGGATGGGTGATTCCTGGATCAGTCAGCTCATTGGATTGGCACCGCCCTAGTACTGGACAGAAAGAAGCTTGTCTCGAGCTCTCTTGCTGCTTTTGTGTCTTCCAGTGCCATAAACTGTTGCCCCTACGCCACATGTTATTGTGCCTTGAAGCCAACTGATAATGCAATAAAACCTCTGCAGACTGTGAGCTTAATAAACCTTTCTCCCTTTAACTTTGGATGTGGGGTTTTTTGTCTCTGGAATAAGAGAAAAGTAACTAAGACAGTACTCAATAACCGGTAAGTTAATTCTCTACCAAGAGATAGTGTACATACAGAAACACCCCGGCACCACCAGAGCACAGACTAATGAATGGTCACTAAGTAAATACGCCTCTGACCAGAGATGAATTGAAGTAACAGGACACTATCAACCACCCAAATCCTTCTTACATAGCCTTCAGGTGGCCATATCTCAGCTCTATCAAGTATAACCAGTATCCTGGCTTCTTATAGCGTTGATTATTTTTACCTGTTTTTGAATTTTACATAAATGAGTCAAACTGTAAGAACTCCTTCATCAACGGCTTCTTTTGTTCAACTATTCGTAATATCATTGGATATTGTCATATGTAGCCATGATTTTTATCCATGTATGGTATGATATTACCCATATATGGCATTATATTATCGATGTATGCTATTATGTATTACCTGACTCTAAGAATATACCACAACACATTTATGTATTCTGCAGGTATGTGGGTTCTTTAGCACAGTTATTTAGAATATGATTAAGTAAACCCTTTGGGGAGCATATGTATATACTTCTATTAAGCGTAAACATGGGTGAACAGTTGACTAATTACAATCATATTTATTTGATCATTAAATTCAGTATGATTAGTACATCAGAAGTTGCCAAACAGATTTTCAAATTGTTTTTGCTACCTTATACTGCCACCAGCAGTGAGTACAATTTCCCCACAAGTTCCTAAATTACAAGTCTTTGTAAAACATTAGCCCTCATATAGTATGTATAATGGCCGCTCGGTGATGTGTAACTTGTACTTCCATGACGACTAGTGAAATTGAGAACTTCTCATGCTTATTGATCGTTCAGTAATCATTTTCATGAGGGTCCTAGTGAAAGACTTTGCCCATTGTATTGCATTATCTTTCCTTAGAAGTTTATATTTATTCTTTGTGTATAATTTAATCACTAATGTACTTAGATTATATTTACCAATCTGTTTGTTTTCTATTTTATGTACTTATTCTACACATATTGTTTTTCTTCCCTTGTCATATTTTGGATTAGTCATTTTTAATTTTTCATCATACTCTGTTAACTTCTTAATTATACGTTCTTTTATTATCATTTTAGTGATTACATTAAAGAATGTACTGCTCATTTTAAACCTCAACAAATTATTCATGTTATTCTTTCCCCACAAATGCAGACATCTGAGAATACATTAACTTCATTTATCTCCCTATTACCTTTCACTTTTTACGTTTATATCTGGGATATTTTCTTCTGGTTGAAATATGTTTTCTTTATTTGTTTTTGTGAAAATTTGCTAATAACAAAAATATGTCCAACTTTAATTTTCCCAAGAACATGTTAATGGTCAAAAAGTCAGCTTTAAAGTTCATTTTCACTCCTTGACTTTCATCGTGTATGGATGGTATATGTATTAGTCACAATTCTCCAGAGAAACAGAATCAACACAATGTGTGCTGATGACGAGGATTTATTAGACTGATCTATAGAATCCTAGAGGCTCAAAAGTTCCAAGATAGCCGTGAAAGCCCGTAGTGTAGCTCTACCCAAGAAGCTGGAAGCCTCCTCAGAAAGAAAGTGCAATTCACAGCACTGCGCCAAACATGTAGGAGCTCTCCCAGAGGGGCATGGTGCAAGTCCGAGTCAAAGACAGAGCACTTACAGTCTGATGTCCAAGGTGGCAACAGGGGAAAATACACCTACCTGAGGGGTGGAAGGAGAGAGAGGGAGAAGAGGGACAGAGAGATAGAGACAGAGAGACAGAGACAGAGACAAAGGCATTTGCTCCTCCAAGCTGACAGAGTGAATGGTACATAGCTACATGCAAGGAGAGCTTTTCCTTGCTCAGTGTAGCAGATCCATAGGCCCATCTTCTCTTCAAACACACTCGCAGGCACAGCAAATGTAAGCGTTATTACATGAGATAGCTCTCAATCCTCCAACAATAACCATCACAGCACTTTATTTTAATATAAATACCTATTTTACTTTTGCTTTTGCTAATGGTACATATGTTGACACGTCTTTTGGTACTTTCCATTTTCTCTCAGCTTGCATAGGTCATGTCAAGAAGTCAATCATAAGCTTGGTGTTTGCGTGTAATGCCCCTGCTTTGGCCATTTCTAAGACATTAATCTTTGTTTGAGGCCTTAGACAATTTAATTATATTATTACTGAATATGGATTTCTTTGTTTTTATTATCTTTGAATTTTTTAATGTATAGGTCACTATCTAGTTTTTCAAATATTGTATCTGTTTAATTCCTTCTCTTCTTCCTTATAGGTCTCTAATTATATGTGTACTGGAGCTTTGGAAATGACTGCATATGTCTGTTATGCTGATTCCATATTCTCCATGAGTTTTTCTCACTACACTTCAGTAAGGATAATTTCTGTTAAACTGTTTTCTAGTTCATAAATCTTATCTTCTGCTGAGTTTGATATACTGCTAAATATATATCTAAGTCAGTTTTGGTTACTGTGGTTTCACATTTAGAATGCCAAGTCATCATTTTACATTATAGATTCTAAATTCTCTCATGAAATTCTCTGTTTTTTATATATATTATGATATATATTATTAATATATGATATATGGAGAATATATATATATATATACACACACAAACACACACATACATATATATATTCTAGTAATCTATGTCCTTGAATCTATCAGTTAGTTTTTACTAACTTTAAAGTTTCTACTGATGCCAATATAGGAATTATTCTTGGTAATGTTTCTTATATTATATTATTATTAGTCACGACTTTTTTCTCTCATAATTTTCTTTATTGGCAGGCTTAGTAATTTTGGATTTACTACCATAGATTTCAAATAAAGGCATGAAGAGGTTATAGAAAAGCTCATTCTCCAGAGCTGCTTAACTCTGCTCACCTGTGGAACATGTAGGGGGGACTTATCAACATGAAAGTAGGCTGAATTCAGTCTACATTTGTTTAACTATTTTTCATATAGCAGAACTCTCCAGAGCTTGGTGTATTATCAATGTTTCATTTCCTTGGAAAACAATGAAGTCTTTTTTTCTTTATCATAAGAGTGAAGAAAACTGCCCTGCTTTTTCTGTGTATTGCTTATCTTTCTCCCAACAACCAAAATTTAAGAATTCAGGTAATCTGCCATGAATTTGATGTCCTACAGCCTACATTAACAAGGATAAATGTTCTTCTCAATCTAACAGTGCTATTCAACTTCTTGCTTATACCCACACATTACAAATATAATGCGATAAACGAAACCCTAAAATGTCAGCCACTTCTCTGGTTCTCCCCTCTTTATATTCTTAGCTCCCCGACTTTTCATTACTTTAACCACTCTCTGATGCTGTTAAAGATATGATCTTCTAAGCAATTTATCTTTTCCACTTATGCTTAGGGGGAGATTTGTAATGGCAACAACTATTCCATCTTCCATAGGGAGGTCCATGCAATCCTGTTTTCTAATAAATTCAAATAAGTTTGTTGAAATATTAAGAATATTGATAATTTGACAGATGCTTGTCCAGTGTGAAAATGAAATGTTGATATGCAAAGTACAATGATAGCAAAACTATCGTTTTCTTATCTTAGTTGAAAATCTCTTTGATTCTTTGATCAATTTTGCATTCTTATGTCTAAGGGACTGAGCAACTCCGTTGACGATAACAGTATGTAGTTTAGCAACCATTGTAAATCCCTATCATTTTGCCTTGAGGTCATGCATCATTTTTGTTGTTTTTGTGTTGTTTTGATTTTGTCTTCATTGTTGTTTTGTCAGTTTTTTAAGTTTTAAAATAAAAAAGAAAACGTAATCAGTTTCAAAAATTGAAAGAGTATGAAGCATGCATCCAATAAACTCAACGTCTAATTATTTTTAGTCCTACTTTTGTCACTACATGACAGCAATGAAGCATTTTTAAAGGGGAATGAGTATTTGGGGGAGGATCATCTTATATTCTGAGTATGAATTAGTAACTCAGCTTTTCTAGGTACTAAATAAATGGTGAGGCCTGATTAACTCAACACTTTAATTATTAGAATGGGTGCATAAGTCATTTGCATGAAGGGATATGAAATCATAAACTCCTGTGTGAGAACACTGGATGGATTTTTTATTATTCAAAAATCACATTAGCCATGGCTCAGTGCAGTTCATGTGCACATAAGCTTTGATGCCCAGTTTTTCCTGATATTTTTAATGTAGACTCACTGCAATTTTATGTTACAATTTCAGTTAAATTATGTTTGGATAGATTACATACACCCTCACCAGTAAAAATTTTGAGATCCACATTATATGAAGGAAATCTGACCAATGAAAGGAACACGATCACTGATGACAGGCTGCACTTTATTGGAATAGAACTGAATATCCCTTTCTAGAACTGTTTGGGTCCAGGTGTGATTCAGATTTCCAGGCTTTCCCCCCAGATTTTGGAGTATTTGTATATACCTAATGAAAGGTTCAGGGGATGGGAATCATTTGCTTCATAGATACCTTATTCACATAATCTGAAAGTTTTTATAAAATATTTATAATATGCCTGATATGGCTACAAACCTGCCACATGAGCTCAGACATGAAATTTTGCGCTTAGGGCATAATTTTAGTTCGCAAACAGTTTTGCATTTATTTTGGAGCATGTTAGACATTGTATTTTCAGATTAGAAACACTCTACTTGTCAGGATTGCTAAATAAATGAGAAAAATACAATATGTTTATTTTTCTAGAAATCTTATCCACATTATGAAGGCTGTAAATTGAAGTTTCATGATTTTTGAAACACAGTAATTTAAATTTTACTGCCAAATCCACTCAAATCTTACATAGATCCAACCTAGATCCAAAGTTCAATTGTTGATGAACTTTTCCTTGGATTTCATGGACTCACTAAACTATTCTTTTCATCTAAGGGAATTTGCTTTGATTTTCTGGCAGTTATAAATCAAACAAACAAAACCAGAGTTCATATATGGAAAATCAAGATGTAATGATCAAGAAGGAAAGAGACTGTGGAGAATGTGTATCCAAATATGAGTGCCCATAGTCAATGATCAGGAAGAAGAGGTTACTCTTAATATAGAGACGAGAAGGACTTGCACAACAAGTAAAAACATTTTGCTTGTCTCTGACTTGAAAGCAAAGGTGTGGCCTTTTATTTATTTAATAACTGGTGGCTCTGACTTACCCTTCTTCAAAGGATTTTAACCTCTGAGAACTGAGAGTCCCCCAATAAACATGGTGAGACTCAACATTTTCTTGAAAACATTTTAGGGCTTTTAAATACCACCAAAGCATCATTTCTACTGTTTTAATTATCTTAGAGTATTTAAGTACCTTTTGTCTGATATATATATATATATATATGTGTGTGTGTGTGTGTGTGTGTGTGTGTGCGCGCACGTGTGTGTGTGTGTGTGTGTATATATGATGCAAAGCAAAACAAAGATATTAAAGACAGAAACACCTTCACCAAATTATTAAAATTATTTTAACACACACAAGTGGGAACTTTTAAAACCATTTTTATTTAATACCTTTGAGATTGTTCTGGAATTTGCAATGAAAACTTAAGGTCAGAAGACTCCATTCAAAGGCCTTTTTAAAAGTATTTTCCGGGAGGATCCGGGGAAGATGGCGACCAGGTGAGCAGCAAGGGAGTGAACCTCCTTAATAAACACCACCAGCTCGAGACAGACTTGGCGAGCGTGAATGCCGGGACCTCGGCTGGGAAGTTCAAACTGGGTGTATTTCTCTGAGATGCCGGGGGAGATGTGGTAGGGCGGACCAGGCTGCCGGGGCCAGACGTTGGAAAGTCCCAGACGCTGGGAGCCGGGGACGATCCCCGCGGGGAAGAAGCTGGGATCGGTCCAAGCACAGTGGGAGCGCGGCCGCCTCGGGCCCTCCCGCCTCCCGAGCCGGTGCAGCCCCCCGGCGACTCCCGACAGAGATCGGCTTGTTGGCGGCGGAGACGCCCGGCGGTCACACGTTTCGCGCGTGTCGGGCGAGCCGCGCGGGGGGTCCCAAACGCCGCCAGAAGCGGAGAGAGGGATTTGCTGGGTCCTGGCGCCCCGAGAATACAGACAGCTCGATCCCTCCCGCCCCCCCGACCCGTCGCAGCTCTCCGGCGACTCCCGACAGAGATCGGCTCTCTGGCGGCGGCAACGCCCAGTGGTGTCACGTTTCGTGCGCATCGGGCGAGCCGCGCAGAAAGCCCCAAAGGATAGACTGGCACCTTGGAACCCTCATGCCTGCAGGTACTCCAATAACTGGTGAGATATCGGCGCTCGCGACCAGATCACCGAGTGGGGGAGGAGATCCATCCCTATACCTGCAGGGAACCCTGGGAGGGTGGGGAAGCAGTCTTACACACCTCACCCAGGTCACTAGGTAGGGAGTATCTAACCAATATCTGTACAGCCTTTTAAGCGGAACTCTCAGCAG